>JABASI010000775.1:0-32368 GCA_019776505.1 Tomocerus nigrus
CCAGTCGTCGGCCCCCTACCCAACGGAGTTCGGCTTTTTCCGTACCCAGAATTTTCAATTTCCATTGACAACTAAAAATAATTTTAGAAATCGGCACTCCTTCACCGCAGCCATTCAATTGTAAATGTCAAGTATAAGGCATGCACGTTGAGAGGTTCTGTAAATAGAAAATCTAAAAATTGCCAAATTACCGTGAACACCGTGTTGTGTAAAATTTTGTCAGAAATTGCAGTGAATTTTATTATGGGATGTAATAATCAGTGAAATGTGAAGGAGACGAAGAGGACTCAAGCATTGTAAGCTCTATTTAAAACTACGTAGGGGGATAATGAAGATTTGTGAAATGCAGTTAGAGGAGGGAAAGTGAAAGTAGCCTGAGCTCAGGTGGCGAACCAAAGAGAAAGTACAACTTTTAATACTTCCTTTCCTGCACATCCTTTAATAGAAATACGTACGTACATTGCTGAAATATAATATTTTCCTCGTATCTAATCTAATGGAACGTTCATAATAACTATAATAGCTACAGGATTTCTCGCATACTATCAGTGAATACTAACCAGCCAGGACGGCAATAAAAAGGCGTACATAGCAGTTGTATCATTGTATCCATTTAGGTTGCCGATCCCTATATAATATGTCGTTATACAGGGTATTCCAATGATTTTTCATACCAAAATTGTTCTTTTCGACACATTAGAATAAATAAAAAAGTTTTGTACGGTAAAAAAAGCATTTATACCTATTCAGATAATTGCTAACATCTATTTTCATCAGCTTCGACTATGTAGTTTCAGGTAACAACAAAATATTTTCACAAAATAAAATTTGATATTAATGCCTCCTTTTAAAAAATGTGGGGGAGAAATTATTCCAATATAATCAATTCCTGTAGATCAGTTTCGTAGTAATACGTTGTTTTATATAAAAAATAATAATGTTGATTGTGTACAAAATCTGGTAGCATATTATTTGATTTGCAAAAAAAATTATGAGAAATAAAGTTGAATGTTTACTTATTGGTCTCCCTGTAGGTAATAAGTGTGTGCATGGCATAAGCCGAAGTGATGTGAGTGAGGGGGACTAAAGCTAAAGCTCGCCTTACACAGAATTACATTACTTCAATAAAGATTACAGAGGATTGTGGGTTGCGAGCGTCTCTCAGACATCCACCACTATTTACACAATCCTGAAGTGGCATTAATAGTGACCATTCTGAATGCTGTGCTGCTTTACCTTAGTCTCCTCTTCAGTCAACTAAAGCCGGCACAGATTTATGTATTTGGTATTCCTGTACCACTGTCTGCCCTTCTTCCTGAACTCTTCTGTGAGTGCACTACTACCCGGTAGTTTGTCTCCTTACTGTCCCGAAATTCCTTCCGTCTGTGTATGAATGCTAGGCCGAGATAGATAGATATGCTTATAATACACACACACACACAAGTCCTCCTCCTCCTCCTCTTCTTCTCTAGTTCCAATTGTTTCTTCCGATTTCCAATTACACTGACTTTTCCGCTATTTTCCTCCATCTCCTCTATATCTGGTAACTACCAGTCAAATGTACACTACCTACTACGAGAAAGTATGTGTACGACGAATATGAACTGAGCGAATGGCAGTTAGGGTTAAGTTAATCCAAATAAAGTGCGGCACAGTGCATCTTCTGGGATTTCCTTGAGGAGTACTTATACTTGCATTCAAGGAATACTCACCCATTATTAAGAAAACTACTGGATGGGGAATTCCACAGAGAAGTTCAACTGAATTTATGATGAGCTACAGAATTTACGAAATATCACTGTTATCATTTTAATTATTTCATAGACAAGGGGATTAGGTTCAACGTATCTAATAAATTATGTATCCATTACAATATTTTTTGGGCAAGAATTAATAAATGGGACTGCTGAATCATCTCAATTAAATATCTTTAGAATTCAATAAAAGTAGACCACAAAATGATAAGGAAAGCGTGTTAAACAAATTAATGACTTTGTTAAAAGCTGACAAAAAAGAATCACAATTGTGAGGTTTTTTGCTAAGAATTGAAATCATAGATTTTCATAGCTCAATAATTGTTGACATATTAATGTTAAGAACCAAATATTTAGCTAATTTTTGCTTTTTCGGTTAGGTATAGACTTGATAATTTAATTACTACATAAAACATACGAAATAATTTAGAAATGTATAATTCGGAATGATTTTGAGGAAAGTCAGTCTCAAAGTACACAGTCCCTTGTTAGTGGCTATAGCTGGAAACCCAAGCTAAGAAATGTAAAGGTTTATATAGTGACTGGATTTATTTAAAATTCAGCCAGCAGATTTTAAGGAAAATTCAATGCGTGCTGGGAAGCTCACATGTAGTTTTCCGTTTCTTGCCAGTTGAGACAAGAGAGAGAATAAGAGCGGGGAAGAACCGCAAGTCGTTCCGTTTAGGCAGTTGAAAGCTCAGGTTCTCAAACTACGTAGTCTCTGTAGAGAAAAAGGAAAGCCACAGGAGATTTTATATACGTTGAATTGTATGACAAAGCGTGGTATAAACTAGAAACCGGTTTGATATGAGACCTAATTAGAAATTCAAAATGGCGCTGCATGAAACATCTATCTACTCGCCTACTTACGTAGTCTCTGTAGAGAAAAAGGAAAGCCACAGGAGATTTTATATACGTTGAATTGTATGACAAAGCGTGGTATAAACTAGAGCAATACAAGGAGAGTTGGGAAAACGGGAGTGTAGAAAGTGGAAGGATGAGCTGAATGGAATCCAATATGATCATACGTATCTAAAATGTGTGTGTATCTAGAGAAAACCACGTAAGTAGGTTAAGTGAGTAGTTAGAAATCAGAGAAGGATAAAGACAATAGGTGGGCTAAGTTACGTTAGTACAGAGATAAGTAAACAGTAGAATTTAAATGAGAATATAAAATGTAACGTTAGTCATGTAGTGAATATAAAAGTGTGCCTTCCTTAAATACCTCCTTACTTATACACCCTGCCTAACTAAATGCACCTATTTTATCTACATCTCAAGTTAGCTTTAACAATTGTGACTTGATCGAGTCAGTAGTTATTTAAGCTTTCTCTCCTTATTGAATTACAAACTCTTCATCATTAGACTGCAGAATCCCGCTTAGCTTAAATTGAACTGGTGGAGAATTGACTTATGGCAAAATCAACGTTCGTTCTCTTTAAATAATATTCTCTTTAAACCAACTAAGAATATTATTACAATTCTTATCAATATATTATAGTTTCAAATAAGATTCAACGCTGTGCGTTATTTCTTTGTAAATCTTATTTTAATTCTACTAAAATTGCAGATATAATTTCGTCTTTTTGGGTATGTAACCTCTAAACCTGAAAACTCCTAAGACATGTGTATTTCATTTTTTTGCGAGCTTAAACTTTATAGTATTTTTTTAGAATTTGACCTCTCTCTAGCGTGAAATTTTGTATTTCCACACTTTCAGCGGATTTCTACTCGATAGAAATCATGAATGAAAAAATATAGTTGATATTGATGTTGTACACAGTAATGGGTATCTGTATTCATATTTATCGTCCCACTTGGCTTTCAATGTAGCACAAACCCTTATTTATTATTATAAGAAATTTTTATCTGATTCCCAGTATGAATCTATATCAGAGAAAGAAGTTAGGAAAAGGTACGAGGAAAAGAGCATGGGTAGTAGTATGAGTAAGAAAAGTAAGTTTTTAGACTACTAGCAATGACGAAGATGAAGGGAGAACACGCACAGCAGGAAAGAAGTGCTTGTAACAAAACTCCATAAATAAATAAATAAAACTCAATTCGATTCCCGTATCAAAATAAACGCGCCCGCCCGCTCTTTCCCCTTGATTATATAGTATTTCTCTGAGTTTCTCGCTTAAATTGCTTCCCTATCGATTTGGTTTGCCTTCTTTAAGCAATCTGCAACAACATTTCTTTGCTTACCTATTTATAAAATAGAATTTACACTTACACATTCATGCCAAGTTGGGAAAGTGTAAATAAATATAAGTGCCCTGCATACATACGCTTTGGGAGAAAACTGGGGAAAGAGAGCAATCGGCGGAAAATGCTTTCGCACCAGAAAGTAAAATAACTTACGCAGAATAAAGCATATGAAATATGAATAAATCACTTTACTCGAGGAGAATTTAGATTTTTTCCTTTTACTTTCCTCGTTTCTTTGCCAAGTCTAAGGCACCACACTTAATATTCGCCATAGAAGATAGAACTCATAGTTTTAAGTGGCCATAGCTTGGCATAATTTATCTACTATTACATACTTACCGTCAATAGCAATTGAATTTGTCAAATTCACTGCTTATAAGCATATGCATTTTAAAATGGCATAGATTTCTACGTCTTTATTCCTAATTGCCATAAAAGGGAAAACTACAAATATCAATATCAATAATAAGTAGGTGCATTTTATCCAGTTACAGCATTAAATATTATAAAATGTAATTTGATTTTTTTTAAATCTTACAGGAAACTGCATCATTCCTAGCAGTTGGAGAGGAAAATGGTTTCAGAGTGGAGTTCCAGTTCCAATTGTGATCGATGAAAAGTCAATTGGGGATAAGGGCACCTGCTTTGAGAGTTCTGGCGATAAATTCCATTTTGTGGTCAAGTAAGTTAATTTAATTATTTGCCACAGAGCACGATTTAATAGGATTTTGCCTATTCTTCCAACTCCTGCAATTTCTATCATTTGTCATAAACTCTACACTAAGGATATAAGGACATAGCTATAGTTATAATAGTATAAGAATTATAGTCATTAAAAACACATAGACCATAGAACAGTAGGTTGAGTAAAGATTCTATTTAATTGCGTGCTATTCTTTAAGACGGAAAATTATGACTCCTCAAATTTCCTTCGTTTCCTTTTCTGGTGGCGATTAAATAGGCTTGCAATATGCTACAAGTAATTATTAGTGTTTTTACTTAGCCTTTTCGGTTGGAAGGGAGCATAGTGCGTTGCAGTGACTGAAGGGAGTTTGAAAAGCGTAGAACAACATAATGCCTGGGAAAATGCAGCGTAGCTTAAAATGGGGAGATGTGATGTAGGGAATACTATAAAAGCTTGTGTATACTAAAAGAACGTAGAATAATGCAAACCATAAATTATATTAGCAATTTGCATAAATTTTTCAACTCTTTGCCTGAGTATTTCCTCGGGTAGTCTTTCATCTCAACACCACCGCGGAAAAGGAGACTAACACCTATTCATTATTCGACTATACAGCTCTAAGTCTTTCTCATTTATATTTTCACGTGTATGTGTGTGTGTCGGGATTAAAGGGGACATTCAAGACCTAAGTCTAATAATATTACCCTTATGTACATTTAGCTCTCTCACTATCTTTCATAGCGGGCATTTATGTGTATGGAAGAAAAAGGCTACTATAATTCTCAACAGAACTCAAGAACTTATTACATTTCGTCTCCGGCAGTTTTACGATCTCACTACTCTACTTACAATTAAACTTGACTTTCATTAGAGGGCCTTTTCTTTTCCTTCTTTGATCTGATCAAGCCGGAAGAGTGGTGAATATGGCAAAATTATATTATATCTTATATATTTATATAGAAAGTATATAAGTACCTTTTGGCAAGAAAGCGTGAGAGGAGGAGGAAAAGGAATGTAGTTAAAAATAGTAGGCCATAGAAGACTCGCCGCCGTCTCCGAAACCAAACAAGGCAGTTATGTTCTGTTATTATGTTATGCTATGTAAGTAATAGTGCTTTAATCGCCAAGAAATAAGAAAAGAAATGGAACATACGACGGTGGCGGCAAATAAACGGAGCCTATCTCCCTAAAACTCTTGTCTTCCCTCAAAAAAAATTCGTCTGGGAATAAAAATTCCGCTATTATTGTAACTAATGCTAAAGTAAATAGGGAGAGGAGTCACTGAGAGTAATATCATTCATTGCCTTCCATTTTATGACAACTTTTACTAGTCTATCTGTTTCTAATGTAATGTCACATGAATATTATTAGGTCGTATATCTCTGAAACTATCCGCTTTATGATGATGCCGCCTTTCCGCTAAACAGCCTTCAACAACCTCAACTCTAATATATAATATAACTTTTCACGGACATATGCACTTCTATGTAGCTACGACACTAGTCAACTTCAACTTACATTACCACTGCGTGTAAGAATGGAAAAAGTTTCTTATACACTCCATAGATATATAATTTACGAATATTATATGAGCATATATGTAGATATATATTATAGAGATTCTTATATTAATAAGATTTTGAGGGAAAACAGAAGGAGTAGCGTTTGCAATTAGAAGTTACGTTATGTTACGTTGCGTTAAGTTTCTCTCGGCTCATTGTGACTGTGCTTTGTTAGTTTTCTAATATAAAGAAAGGGGTAAATACCTTTTTCTTGGTTAACTAATATAATGGAGAGTGTCTGGGTTTGTTTCCATTCACTTTGCATAGAGCTTCTATAATAACTATTGTGAATTATAGAAGAGCGTATAATATTTGTAGTTTGTAGTAGTAGGAGAGGATGAGGGAACGAGGCATCAAATTTTAATTTTAATTGGATGCCCTACTGAGTTCTCTAAGCGTCTTCTTTGCAAAAGGATTAAAGTTATAAAAGGGGATTCCATCTCCGCTCAGTTTTACTTTAGTCACAGAGCAGAATGGAGGCAGTAGAGTCTCTATCTGTATAAACAGATAGGTAAATATCTATATTTTCGGAGAAATTCTTCGAGTTCACTCCCCAATCTACTCTCAACTCAAACTTCTCAGATTGGCAAACAATCCCGCATTCCTGTAGGCAAAAATCCATAAGAGAATCAAAGCTGTTTCTATGTAAAGTGATGCGAGCGAACAGAGTTCGAGAAATAGCTAATTGAAAGAAATCCTTCCGTCCTCAGCTTCTTCTTCTTCGCCTTCCTTTCCCTCATAGATAGATACACTTTCAAACTACTACTCTTGGTTTACTTAAAAGATCCTCTTCTCCTGGCCTCCAGTTGATAATGATGCTAATGAAGGAAATTAACAGAGGTAATTAGTAGTTAGGTTACACTTTAACCTGATTTCCAACGCTCTTTCTTCCTAAAACTATCATACGCAGGAACACTACTGTAAATAACATTAAATCTATCATAGCTACTCTTAATACTTATATCATTTTATAAATGAGTTCTATGTTCATCTATATCATTTCTTTATTGACATTAGGGAATAAACATAAAACCTATGCCTATATAAAGCTATAATCATACTATACATACATCCAGTATAAAAGTAGCAGTGAAATTTACAGAAGCACAATGCAAAAGTACATAGTCATAGTATGTATTATTAATTATTAATATTATTATATTCAAATGAATGATTTTATAAACTGACTTTCGCTGGAAATGCTTTGTCAATTGTGATGATAATTGTGTATGCATTATATGTTTTCAAAAACTGAATGAACAATACATTACTAGGTAAGTGTCAGTACTGTACATCTTATATGCCAAATAAATACGGCTTTTAGTAATTTAAATTAGCCCTAATAAAACGATGTTACAAAATTATTGTAGATTTTTTGTTGCTCTATTAATGATAGTAATCTTACATAGCTGGTTAATGGAAATAAAAACATGATATCGGCTACATAGATACATATTGAGAGTCCGAGTTCAAGATTTATTTTGATATAATATAGTACCCTTCCAAAGTTTTTTATATAGAAAAATAGGATGCTGATGGTGAAAGTCAAATGGGAACTTATTTTGGAAGAAGAATCCACTATAAAACTATATTAGTAAGCAGTAGATACCTTAAAAATAATTTAGTTACCTATTCATACAAAGATTTTATGTCAGAGGTATTTGTAGTTTAAATAGTGTAGTTATGTGCATGTGTCGGTATTTATGTGCCATGGCGTACTTGAGAAAGTATGTGAGATTGAAAGGCTCGCGAGAGCCAAAAGGATCACTTTTAAATTGCACTCGTAAATTCATGCCAATTTTCCATACTAGTTTCGATTTCATTTCATGTTGGATTTCTTTTTCTTCCTTCTTGTGTTCAGTGTCAGACAGTGGTACATAGTGTGGCTGTGATATTGAGTGCATTGTAGTAGTGCCGGGCAGTAGAGTCTACCTTCATCTCATACCGTCATAGCCACTGAGACTACTACAATAGAAATGCCTTTCCCAGATCGAGCAGCAGGAAAAAGGCGGCAGAGTAATTTCACTTGAGTTTTTTTGAGTTGATGCTCCACTTCTTACAATACACTGGACAATAATATCTGGAGAAGGAGTATCGACTGCTATGACATGGCTCTTTGCAAAAGCCCACTCTCTGCAGTACATAACTTGGATAGAACATGCTCTGTGTCTCTATACGGCGCATCATATCATAGCACAATGTGGCGTAAAAATAATGGGCTATATCCTTATATTGGTAAAATATCCTACTAGTATAACAAAGAGACGCTGTGTTATACAGAGTGACACACCATAAAAGAATCACATGACTTTCACCATAAAAACTCCATATTTTTCTTTTTGTCCCTAATAACCACACTTTCACTTTTCTTAAAAGTGAAAAAGATTGCCACAAATTATTTTAGTGTTATTTATGCTTAAAATGACGAAATGTATTTGAGATAGTGAAAGTCATATGATGAATTTTAGGTGTGTCATCCTGTATCTGATATTTGAATGGAGTCTAATAGAATAGAGGGTAGAAGTTGAGAAAGAGATATTAGATTGGACTAGTGGCTCTTGGCTTTCCTTGCTTTTTAGCCTGAGTAGAAATTTCCTTGGCTTCCCATCTCCTACAAACACTAGTAGTAATACGCTCTGCGTAATTTACGTAGGTATTTTCTAACTATAGATAGGTACGATACTACGTGCAATAATACGAATGTAGGTATTGTCATCCCAAAATGCACATAGTCATAGAGGCATGGCAGAGAGAAGCATGGGAAGGAGAAGAGAAAGAAATGGCTAGAGGAGTCAAATAGGAAAGACTTGAGTTGAGCCTGAGCTTAGAGAGTTCAGTTTGGTTTTGAAAGGAGGGTGTCAGCTTTTTCCTTTAAATTGACGAACATTACGACTCCTCATCACGTTTTATGCTGGCTGCTCCCAGCCCCTTGTCAAAGTAATGTTACGTAATGCAATGTAATGTCACTGTTACTATCTACAGTCTCTCTAGCTATTGAACATTCCTCTACTCCTATACAGATAAAAATAATATAACACATATATGAAGGTATATATGTATAAAATATATGCAATGTGCGTATACCAAAAGAACAGGATATTTCAGCCACGGAACATCTGATCAGATCTGATCTGATCTTTGTACCTTTCTCCTCTAACTCTTATCTATTTGCAATTCTTGTACTTGTTCTCTGTGTACTGAGTTACATGAGTGCATGCTCAACATCTCCCATTTCTACATTCAGCAATAAGTATGTTGATGTGTTTCCTGTCTCGATCTCCCTTTTCTCTCTCTCTCTCTCTCTTGTACGTATGTATGTAACTACGAACGACGTAACGTATAGTAGATGTAAGTCTGTCTGTGTGAATAAGAAGTGAATCCTTGAATTCTTCAATAATGTCTCCGTGCTAATAACAGTTGGACCTGAATGAGATCGGTTACTGCTCACTGCCTCTTTCCCTATTGTTCCCTTTCATGTCTTCACATTTATTAGAATTGTCGAACTATTTCTCTTGGCCAGAGTTTCTAGCCACCGTTACATATTACAACTATCATACCAATCATTAAATACTGCCACTTCCTTTTGTACTACTAAAATAGATCTATATACTTTTCTCTCCTTTCTCCCACTTCCTAGTATAGACATGTCCATTCTTGTAACACTTCCTTGGACATCATTTTCCTAATTTATACTCTCATATAATCCTTGAAAGAAGAAGAAGAGAAATGTGCCCAAAGCAGGATTCCTACTTTTATAGCCTACCCAAAAACAGAGACAGACAAATTACTGTGCTAACTACACACATATAGTCCCTTTTATGTTAAATGACAATGCTCTAACTATTATTACTCATAAAATGTTGATGACTCCTCATAATCAGTTCATGTGTCACTAATAAAAGTCTATGACATAAATAATTAATACTGTGTATCGTAATAATTGCAATAACTTTCTTCTCTGTAAGAAGAATTCGTCCAATTGTCGAAATAATTGAATCAAAACAAATAATGGATGCTTTGTTATTGCAAAAAAATGTTATTTATTTGCATTGGTATCTGACATGTAGCTCTGGGCGAAGACAATAAGCGATGACATGTCCCTGTCTAGCGTAACACCCAGATATCATCGTTCGTGATTTATTTATTTAGACCATTGTATACAGTCTGCTTGGATTTCCGAGAAAATAAGTTTTGTTCATATTGTAGTATAGCTGTGGGCGTGGATCTGTCAGAGAAAACAAACAGAATAAACAATACTTTTTCTATCGATTTTATTTAAAGCCAGGAGAAACACACCCACACACATGAAATATGAAAAAGTTCAACTGATAGTTAGGGGAATCATTTACCTTTGTTCATTTATGATAAATAGACAGGTATTATTTTCTTGTCTACGTTATTACGTTCACAATTCAACGAAATAGGATTAAAATATCAATGTTTCATTCGTAGGCACACCAAGCTCTTTCATCTTTTCATTCATTCATCTGTAGAACAAACATCAAAATGCAATGCAACACAATCATCTGAAATTTAAGTAGGTATACCTATTTATTCTTTTGTTGCTCTATTAATAACTTTGACATTTTCCCGAAGCAAAAATAATACTTTAGATGTCTAATGACGCTAGAAATAGATGAAACAACTTAGAAAAGTAGAAGAATGGAGTGGCGCGTGGGCGTTGATGATAGAAATTTGAGTCGACAGCCTTTTAAAAACAATCCATAGAGATTGATAGGAAATATTAGAACGGATATGGATAGTAAAATGCGTCGGTATCTTTTTCTGCCAGGATATTCGATGATCTTTATATTTACAAGAAAAATATAAGACGAGTATGGTTACTTTTCTTTTCAAGTGTTACTGATAGAATTGTAAAGGAAAGGCGAGTGCAAGAATTGTTTCTTATCGTTAGGAATAACTTGTGTATGGAAAGGATAGAAAAGATAGGAAAAGATGAGAAGAGTGTGAGTGTCCTGTCAAGCCGACTAACATTACAGAACAAGTGTAAATAGAAAAAACTTTGCGAAAATAAGTAGAACAAGATGAGGGAAAGGATGTGCACTATGAACTTCTTATTTTCTCGATTTCCTAGAATTTTCTTCTTGGAATCGGACGGACTGCTGCCCCTATAGTTTTCCTCCTACATTTCTTTTTCTCCGGGTTATATCTTTATTTTTTGTGTTGTTTTAGTATAAGTAGAATATGGGGGTGCTTGCTAGTGCCACACCATAGAACAAACTTCGGATTCTGAGTTTCTTCCTTCTTCTTATAAACTATGGACACCTTATACAGAGTTTAGAACTCACACCCGGTTACAAAACACAAAATTCCTATACCATTTATATAGAATTTCATATATTAGAGCAACAGTTCACACTCGCACAACAGCAGGCCCCCGTTTTCCTTTCTTTTATAGGTAACTTAGCTGATTGTTATTTCCTAGTTTTCTTCTTTCCATACATTTCTAACTATTCCTTTCATATATAAACTTTAGTTCTAGGTACTTTCTATTATTCCTATCCGTATAGTCTTACATTTTCTCTGCATCTATCACAGGGAGTTTCAAAAACAAAAGAGGACAAGACAGATCATTATATAAACTTCGTTTTCTAATACGGAAATATCTCCCACTCACTAGTTGGTGATGAACTTTTTACTATTATATCCTGCATTTTTTTGTTCACTGCTCATAATATTCTGGAGCTCCCTACACTACTACTGCTGACTTACTGCATTTCTATGAATTTTAGGAAATAATCGTGTAATTACATGTGTGTAGTAAGAAATATTCAAAAATTCGGAATGAACGAAATTGAAAAGCAACTGGATCTGCTGAAACTATGTCATTTTAAATAATTTATCTAAATAACTATATTGCGACTTTCGATGTTGGAAAATGAGATTAGAGGATTTTATCCTTTCAGGCATGTGATTATCGTCGTTGGTCTTGATAATGTAACCCTATGGCTTTTGAATGATAAAAATAATTGGTCCCATGTTTATCTTTGATTGGTAACTAGAGCGAGATTGATTCATGTACGCTAAATTGCCTTCAGGCCCTCTATTTTTGTGTATGCTCTGGCCTTGCTACTATGAAATAGCATATTACATACACTTCTATAATATCTGATGCAATAAAATCCAAATTATATGATACATTTAAGGATAAGCACATATTTCGACATTTTCTATACTAAATAATGTTAACAGAGGCAAGGAATACTACAAGAGAGAGTCGATTTCAAGTGGGCATCTCTACTTGGAGCAGAAAACTAAATGGTACAACATTTCATAGTTGTTTGTTTCCGTTGTATCTTTAGTATGCATTGCATGTATATATTTATCCACACACTACGCACTTTATATTTTAGCAGAAAAGCGTCTATCGTAAATTTTCGTTTGAGGAAACTGGTAACTTTCACATCCATAGACATTTTACGAGGGAAAAGCAATGTTAAGCAATGAAATTTTCAAAAGGGTCTTTGAGACTTTCTCCCACAGTCGATTCTTATAGTATATCGTATTATTATATATGTGTTGTTGCGGATTCTAGTAAGCATTTGAGCTAGTCGGAAGAATAAGGAAAAAAGGGACGAGAAAGTGAATATTAACTGAGAGACAAGAGTCAGGACAGTTATATAGGAAAGTGTCTAAAAGGCACATGACTCGCAGTTCTGTCGCATTTAGGAAATAATATGTAGAAAGTCGAAGGAGAAAGAAAATCCATTGTAGAAGAACATGGTTAAGGTTGAGCCACACTAAACTGTGCTGGCTGAGGCGGATATTTTATTATTGTCTACACACTACTGCAGTAGCAGAGTAGTTCTAAACAGAAGAAAAAATTATTTGAGAGGAACACAAAAGAAAGTAAGTAGAAAATAGAATATCAGTTGTTGTGCAAACCCAGAACAGAAAAGTGATGTACATATAAGAATTGCATAAGAAGGCCATGCAACTCTGTCGGAATGTATTAGGAAAACAAGGAGGAAAATAACTAGGAAAATTTAGTAGGAAGAGCTTGTCAACTGTTTTTCTAGTTTTTTGATTCGTTTTTGTGTTTAGTAGATTGGGGAGTAGGAGAAAGTCTGTGTGGAATTGAGTAGAATGAAGTTGAGTGTCCTGTCTTGTCCGTCCTCGTATTTTCTTCATAGTTAATGAAATTGCTCCTGTTTTCACGAAGGAGAAAGAGATTTAAGAAGACTGTGCCACTGCCAACAACATGGATGAAATAACACAACTTGCTACACAACAGAAAACAGTCGGAGAGAGAGAAAGTGCAATATAGTGAATTTCGTCTGCACTTTCATCTTGTGACTCGAGTTTCATTTCTCTCATTGTCCTTCTGTTGTTTTGTGATAGGAGACACAGTGATAGTCATTACATGACAGTCTTTTTTCAGTTATTATGTATACAGATAGTATAGTCTCGCGACACAGACGACTTCTCTCTCTCATATTTACATTATTACAGCAAAGTATAAAAAGATAAAGAGCACAGTGCAGTCTTCACTCTTTTTGCACAGCTATTTTTCTTTCCATTACACACAAAGCAGATTTTCCTGTACATAGAGCCAGAGAGACACACAGAACAAAGTTTTAGATATAAAGCTCATTTATTCTTTTCTGTATGTATAAGTCCACTATTGTGTATATCTGTAGTAGTATGGAGATAAAAATCAGAGGCTAAAGGAGACAGAGATGAAAGAACTGGCTTTTCTCTCTAAAGAAAGACTGAATGAAATCATTTGTTTCCTCTTTTGTAAATCATATGGGAGATTACATTACATTCCAAGCCCACACAAGACAAGAGTTAAGTTCCTGCGGTTTTACTTCGGCTTTAACATTTCATAGCAAAGTCAAAGCCAAGGTTAATGTTCTTCTTTTTTTATGACAAATGACTGAACCGTGACTTGAGTCGGGCTAAGGTAGTTTAGTATGCGAGATAGTTACATTGTCGTTGCTTTTACTTTAAGTCGACCTGACGGAAAGATGTGAAATGTGATCTGTCCCTCAAGTCAAAAGCCACAGCTCTATACATTTAATAAATGCCCTGGAAAAATATTCTAGGACTCTCTATATATCTGTCATCCGCCTCTATCTATTTATATTGTCTTGTTTTATTAAAAGAACCTCTCTCCTCTCATATATTGGAATTTTCTTTGTACACAACAGACTGAGCGCAAATAAATCCTAAGAATCTCATTTTAACTCATGTCAGACCATTTTCATCTTCCTACCTCACCTACCTAAATACTTATCATCTCTTCTATCTACTTACTAACTACTTAAGAACTTCGTTTCACTTTCAGGTGATATTGTCCTAAAGACGCTCCCTTTACCAAACAAAATTAGAACGCCACATTTAAAGTTGACTCAATCCGCTTAGAAATTCCCTCAATGATAATCTTTTTGAAAGAGTAGGTAACAGTAGGTTGATGATCTCAAATATGTCTGTCTGAACTGAACATTAGAACTTAGACGAAATTTAGTGTAGCTATTCAATAATCCTTTGTCATAGAAGATATTTACATGTTCAGTTTATTGTATATAGTTAATTAAAAATTTATATGCTAAATTACATTGTATTTACAGGTATCAATAGAGTTAATACTTCTAAAGGGTACATTCTGGTTTCTGACAGAAACCAGAACGCAGCCACTTTCTGTATACATTCACATTCACATATTATAATGTCCAAGCTGTTCTTTTACTAGCAAAAATGTCCGACCGAACATTTCTCATTTTGGTCTTTTAAAAAACGTCAGTAAAATTAAATTTGCTACACCTCAGAATCAAAGACCAAAATGAGAAATGTTTGGTCCGACAGTTGTGGAAAAACTTTTCAGCTTCTCAGATATACTAACAAGGACTTTATAGCTCCAAAACTCTGGGCGCTGAGTATTTTGCGCCAAAAAAGATAGTAGCAATTATAGTAGCCAGAGGAGTCGTTTAGATCAACGCATACCCCACTCCAGGTCTTCGACATCTACTTCAACATACATGTTATACCTCTTAGAACGTTATTATAAAAAATAATAAATTGGCTTTGGAATTAAAGATTAGAAGTTGAAATTATTTAACAAGATATTTAATAAATAAGTAGAAGAGCTAAAGCTCATGTCGCAGACTAGAACTGAAGTTGTGGCATATTTTACATTTTTACAAATATTTATCTACTGACATGGCTTGTACTTCGACTGAATACGTAGTAACACAAAATTGTGTAAAGAATGTCTTTTCCCCTTAGTATTTAGAAAACATAAAACATGTCCAAGTAGGTACTTTTGTATTAGTCAGAGATACAATTGTATTTCCAGGTAGGTAAATATTGTTAGCTAATACTTTACTAACTTTGCACACTAATTATATGCACGTATTATGTAATTCCCATTTCGTTTTTCCATATTTCCTCATAAGAACTATCATTTTGTTTGTGTATATAGTAAGTGTATTTACAGAGGAGGAGTGAAGCATTCTTCTAAAGCTAAAGAATTACTTAGAATAACAAAAGAAGAGATAAGAAAATATTCGTAACAAGGAGCAGGTAAAAGAAGTATTGTGTGTATTCACAAAGCTTTCTCATCGTGGCCGTGGCCAACATTTTTTCTAAGCAGTTAGCGTTATTTACAGAGTGTATGACGTGAAAAGGGGTATTTGCCTTTCGGTCATATTGCTTATTATCTCTACTGTTCTTCATGTCGAGTAGGTAGTCGATGTAGATTGTTTGCGAGAAGCTATTATTTGCACTAGCTCCTTTCTCTTGTCGAACAAAAGAGAAGTTGGGAATGTAAAAGAAGTGCATGCAGTTGTATGACAATGTGGCATTGAATGTTCTATACTAGTAACAAATTAGAAGATAGTCCTAGTAATGCTAATACAGTAATGTTATTGTATAGGTCTAGTCTATAGTCAGTCAGTCAGAGAGAGAGAGAGAGAGACTATTAAGAACAAAGAGGTGGAGCGGGGAGAAAGTTTTTTTTTGAGAAATAGATCTTGTTCGTTGCTTAGCATGGCAATGCAATGTAATGTAATGGGTGGCTGTATGTAGTGCAAAGTAAAGTGAAGTGAGAGAAGATCTCGTTTGCACCACTATGTATTAGTATGTACAGTTAGGCGAAAATGGTGAGATATTTTGTGCGTAGCTTTGTGTATGGGATGGGATGTGAGTGCAATGTGCAATGTAGTCTTAGGCAGAGATAGAATAGAGAGAGAGAGAGAGAAAGTCAGGGAGAGAGACGCAGGGATAAGGATAATAGAGGAAGAGGAATAAGGCAGAGGCAACCAGGCTCTACTAAAGTACTGTAAAGTAAAGCACGGAGAATATTACGTGATATCTTTCTTGTGATATCCCTGTGCTGTTCGTGTAGAGAATTGTTGATGAGGAGTCTTGCCTGTTCCTCCGCTCTATATATACATTGCTATTATTAGTATATCTTTGGATATAGTGAAAGTAAGCTTTATGCTCTGCTTTGCTTAAGTTCTCTCTCATCTCACTGACTGACTGCGTCTTGACTACTAGTGCATTATATAAGCTATTGCCGATGTGATTACTCTTAGTGTTATACAGGGCCCACCAGAAGTTACTTAACATGGGACTTTCTCCATGTAAATCGCGAGTATATTATGTTTTAAATTATCGTTTGTTATTTAACGGTGTAATAACCTTCAAAAAACGAAGGAAACTGTAAATTACTGCATACCTACATACTTATTAATGAATATGACATATTGTCTTCATATAGCTTCAAAATCATGCCTTTTGAAGGAAATTAAACTTTCACTTCAATTTCACTTTCATAAATTAGTAAAAGTGAATATTAAATTATTTTCTAGAAAATGCGTAGCTCGACATAGGACGCTCTCCATGTAAATGACATTTTTCTTCATACGCATAAATAGCGCTCCCAATTTTTTTCGCTTCTTTTAAAGAAAATAAACTTTCATTGCACTTTTACTTTTATAAAAGTGAAAGTAAAAGCAAATTAAATTCTCTATAAATGGCGTAAGAACATTTTGGAGCACTATTTAGGCGTAAAAAGACGAAATTATGTCATTTATATAGAGAAAGTCCTATATTACGTTACTTCTGGTTGACCCTGTATATAGGAGTTAGTAGAAGAGTGAAATCCTGATAGACTCCCACCCACTGTGAACAACGGCAGGGAAGCAGTGAGAGAGGCAGACACAACAGATCTTGGACGAACTGACTGACTCTGCATCCTTTCAAGAGAAAAGTGAGCAAGAGCAGAGATGAATACATATTACTACTCATATTGTTGAAATGGGCAAAGACATTTGATGGGAGATCCTTTCGTTTACTTATCTCTTTTCACTATCCCTTCCACAAACTACAAATATCTATAGATTAGTAGTACTAGTCTCCCTTCTGTATGCCTCTGTTGAAATTGTCCAGCATCCAGCCTCATCTGTCTCTTCACTTCAATTCTCTGTAGCATAGCAAAATATGAAGGATTATACACCAGAATATTATTATTAGGATGCTATGAAGTTGAGAAGAGAAAGCATCTACTACAACAATGGATTATATTAAGATATATTTATAAGAACAGAAAAGAAAATACAAAAAATATGACATGACACGAGTCCGTGACTTGGTCTGCCGTAATCCTATGTGGTGTTCTGTAATGCAATGCAATCCAATGATGCATCATAATAAAATCATGTACTTTCTCCTCTTTCCCGCTGTCTGGACATGTACATTTTTATTTATTGCCAAATGCGACTACAACAATATGCATTATGTACAATATTCTACTACGTGTTTTCATGTCTCGTCTTCCTCATTCTATTTCTCCGTGTGTAAAGGAATTCTGTGTAGCCGACCATGAACTTGAGATGTAGAATCCTAGAAAGGATGTAAACAAGATGAAGGTTGTTACTGATCTGACTTTGCTTTTCATTTGGTGTGACTAAAGGCTTAAAGCTTTCACTCGCGTGCCTCACTCCATATAATATTACATACCTTATATAATTACTGTTTTGTCTTCCTACAAAGATCTAGTATAACTCTATAAATGCAAAAATAGTTTTAGACAACGTATATATCTGTAGAGGTACACACTACAATAATTATATGTGTATATGTGTGTGTAAATAAACAGAATAAAATGGTAGGGAAGTGAAGATTGTAGATTAAGCTGCGATTGTTATCTTAAGAGAGCAGTGAGAAACAAATAAAGTCGTGAGGGATAGAACTGCGTCTCATGAAATGTGAAACTAAATGCCAAAACACTAAAATTAGACTCGTGAGCTTTCTCTCTGTTTACCATTTGCTATGACTGCGTGGTGGTTTCCTTCGGATATGTTTAGTTTGAGTAGAGCTGTCTGATTGTGGCATTCGTTCCCTATTTCATTCCTCTTATTTATCCAGATGGAAAACTATGTACCAGCACACTATCTGCACTAAAACTACGCACAATGAAATGCCCTTCATTTAGAAATTGGAAAACATCTCACTATTTTCTCCGCTTTCTATTATTTCCCGTTTTGCTTTCACAATATCTTCTTTATATCTTCCTTGAATGCAATGGAAGAAGTATTGTTGAGAATGGTGGAAATAGAATAGAATACTAGTCCATTTTTATATATGTAAGCAGAAATAAAAATAGACAGGGGGAGAGAAAGTAGATATCACAATATACGACCATTCCCTATAGTAAGTATAGTGAAATGGAGAAAGGAATCAATTTCTTTTCGATTTTCCACCCTTTTTACTTTTGGGATGTTGGTTTATTGCACTGTTTGTTCTCTTACGGATGATACGCTGCTTTAGTTTGACTTAGCTCTTTCAATAAGCATTTCATCCGCTGAGCTGTGATGTGTATAACAATATAGACTCCCCGCGCCAAACTTTCATTCAACTCTACAGGGTTTCCTATACAGATAACCATGTAAGTTATGTGCCACTGCCACTAGTGGCTATAAGTTCATAAGCAAAAAAAATAAATTTTATTGCATGTGACTACTAGGTGTATACAAAACTATAAATAGTATATACATTACCACAATAATAGAGAGATATATTATTATAGGCGGAAAATGTCTAGACAAGACACGCCAACATAAAATTCTGTTGCACAAGCATTGTGTGATCTTGATTGCGAATCTTGCTTCATATGGCTATTTGTTTAGCATTGTGATCTTGTGTTTCTGGTTGAGACACCCACCCATCTACCACTATTACTAAACTCCTCTCTCTCTCTGCACCCTAAAGTATATTTTTGTAGTAGAGTTTACAATGTGCAACCTTGGGAAAGTGTATCCACATATCGGAACATGCATCTGTGTGTGGGGAAATCTGGACGATGATTGTTTGAACCTTCAACCTAACCACAAAGGACAAGACAACAACACTTTTTCCTTTTTAGACTTTCTTTTTATAACGTGAGGCTATTGCGAAATGCAAACACTTTTTTATACTTTTGTTTTGGACGTACGTGAGGCTTTATGGAAGTGTGGGTGGTCTGTCTTTTACTTCGTGTTGGTATTTAGTATCAAGTTCCGCTATCCTCTTTTAAGTGAGTTTTATTCTGCCTCTCTCTCTCTCTCCAGTCTCCACAGTTTATGGCGTGTTGTATGCTTTACTGCTCTTTCTATTTATGTAGTTTTCTGAATCTAGCTTTAAAGCAAATATACTAGTACATCACGCATATGTAGCACGTCTGGACTGTTGTGTGTGACTAACTGTACACATGTTTTCCTTCAGCTTTCTATACGAGGAGGGTTGTGAAAGAAACGATTTCGACAGATATATATTGCTACCTAAAATGTTTAGTGGTTCAATATATGAAGGGAATAATATATTGCTGTGTGTCTCAAGCCACAAACTGCCTTACTCCCTGAATGACAACCATTTATTGATATATGAGTGGGTAAAAATCAATTTAGTGCATTTCTTAGCTACGAGGGGTATCCTATGTTATGTGGTGCACAAGTAAGTTCATTGAAGAAAAGCAATATTTCTTGCTAGGAATATGCTATTGAAAGGTTTTACTTATTGCAATCTACTTGACCCTCACACATTTCCCTGCATTTACGAGTATTTACTCATGTTTTGTGTTGGGATGTGTAGTACGTACTTTTTTGTAGGTACATGTATTCTAAATCAATATCTGTTATTCATCATTTTTAATTATGACACCATTATCCTTGACCTTCTTGAGACAAGACACGGAAATAGTGTTTGATACAAGTTTTATATATGAAATATGACAATTCACAGAATTGGGTAAATATTTGTGTAGGCGTAGCCGCGTAGTTCACTACAGCCTGTTTACAGCATGTAGAGTCCAAATCTTTATTGTAAACAATTTCAACAACGAGGCTTGTTCCACGAAACGTATGTTATCAAATCCTGCAGCACAAATGATTTACAGTGAATTCCATTTCTTACACAAAAGTCTTTCCAGAAATGTGAAAGTCTCTTTAGATATGTGAACGTGAAATCTCACAGGATGCTTTTACACGGAAAAGCAGCCAGGAGAGGTGCATGTTTTCCAGTAGATTGTTGTTCTTGTGTAGTAACACGTTGTCTTCCAAACCAACTTCTAGGAATCATTGGCTTGCAGACCCACTCATTCAAAAGCTAGTTACCTAATGATTCGTGACATTATCTCTTTGTTTATAGTAACTACTATCCATTTTCCGGTTCGATTGTTTCAGTTCAACGTAAATCTGAATATTTTCAATTCCATAGATGCTTTTCATACCCATACTACTTCGCTAAAACTACTTCGTTAATGTTGGAGGTAGACATGACCTGTCTAGCATAATTTATTTTACCTTTGTCAAAGGACATATTATTATTGTAAAACAGCATTTGAAACTTTCTCATAGGACTAGGTAGGATTAGACAGAATTCGCCCGCGAATAATTTTGGTTAGATAATAATATTCCATTATTATATAATTCATTGCGACTCCAAGTGTTTACTGTCTACTCTATTCAATAATTCTAAGAATAAACAAATCTTTGGAACATATTGCCTGCCTAGCCAGGCGGTAGAATCCTACGAAACTCCAAAATTCCATGGAAGAGCAAGAAAATGCGCATAAAATAACTCATGAGTGGTGTACACACACCGTTCTTCGTTATAGACACAAGTTGAGTTTGCAGAGCCTCCGGAAATGAAAGACTTTCTCTCGGAAATGGGATGAAAACCTCAAGGCATCTCTGAAGCTTTACTTATTGACTTAGTCCTCAAGACGAGAATGTTATTTAGCTAACACGACTTCCAGTAACTGACTCGGTTTTCTGGCAAAAACTTTTTGTTTGTGCTTTTTCTGTGTGTAACTGATTGCGAATGAGGAAGAAGAACTAATGTAAGAAGAATATCTCTCAGGATACTATAAATAGTATAAAGAACAAACTAGTATCTGCTGGGATCTAAATTTATATGGATAGAAAAAGATAAGACGTACATCATATCATCATAGCTCATCCTTTATATATTCATACAAGTACGAAGTTATTAGAGATACAAAGGTCTTATTAGAACCATGTCGCTTTTCTACTTACTTTGTAAAAAGAGTTATAGGAAGTGAGTGAAGTAGCAGTTAGTTCTGCTATCAGCAGTTTTTTGTGTCCTTGCTCTTTCCGTTGAATTACACTTATATATTATTGCATAGTAAAAGTAATTAAGTATTAGAAGATAAGAATGCCTATACAGAAGTCGAGTTGTATAGTGTAGCAGAATGTGAGATCGCTTAAGACATGGCATAAGATAGCAGCAGAGATAGTAAACTAATCCGAGGAGTACATGACAATACAGAAAAGGAAGGCAGGACAGAAAGTTAGGAGGTTTGAGAGACAAGTGAGTGAGGGAAGGAAAGGAAACCACATGGCAATCCGTGAAATGGCAAAGGCAACTCAAGTTTGAATCTATTGGATAAGTTGAGCATTTGAGAGAGTAAAAATCATCGGGTGCCACCCTTACCATGTTTGAATCACAATTGCCAACATTAAGACTGGCTGAATAGGAGAAAAGCCATTTTTTACACTCGTCACTTGTGCTCAGAACGGATCGTAACGTGTCGTCAACTCCTTCGTAACTTTTCCCTTAATGTCCATGAGATGAATCGAGCAGACTTGTACTTAGTTCTGCTTCCCTTCTTTCTAACTAATACTGTTGCTATTTACAATAGCCTAGACATTTACGTCCCCATAAGTTTAACTGGATACACATGCAATACTTACCATTTACTTACAGTTATGTGCAGAAACGTAACAAAATACAATCTACCCTTTCATACTGCATTTCTATACCGAACTATCTGCATGTAATGCTATATATATAAAAGTCATTGAAAGAAAGTGATATCTCTTTTATTAGTGAAGGTGTGTAACGGTACCCTCTCTATTGCGTAAAGGTAGAAGACACTATTATTATGTACAATTCCTTAGTATACCCACGAAAAAAAGGAAATCGCGCCCAGCAAGTGAATAAGTCAAGGAACAAAGTTTTTTCCTATCCATTTCCATAAAATATCTATTCTTGCACAGCACAGTTGTGTCATGCATTATATTATTAAGTATATTTGCGTCTTCTTTCATGTATGGATGTGCACCAATCAAAGATATCCATTACATTGACAAAACAGAAAACATAGATAGACGCGAGTATAGTGTCTTCCAAGTGCACTTGGAATTACTTATTCTGTAGTTTGATACTTTGGGCGTATATGCTGCAAGATAAAGGTGGAATACATTTCAAGAAGCTTATTTTACCGGTATTTTCCTTAAACTAGTTAACTGCACAGTCTATATGTGATGTTATGTTTAATAGATAGGAACATACGTACATAATAGAAGAGAAAAGCTAACATTACGCAGTCAAAGTTAAAACAGAGTTAAGGAAATTCGGAGCAGAAGGAGTTGGCAGTATTTGTATCCGTTCCACCTCTCACTCTTACACTTCTTTATTCAACTTCCCTTCAGATGACTTGACTGCAAAACTTTTCTCGTTTATCTTTCTTTTGATTCTTTCTCGAGGTTTTTTCACATAAACTACCAACAGCTAATGTTCCTAGTCTACGTACGTACGTAATGCATTCAACCATTCTACTACTACTGTGTCTACACTTGCTACCTCTCTTCACTCTATTATAATAAGGGACATGCTGTATAACAAGGACGTGCAAAGCACTATATATATATATATATATATATAGTATTTCCATATTACTACAAAGAAACCCATTTAGTAAACCCTGAAAAAATTCTCTATATCTGTAATACACGGATATTTTTAGTAGATCACGTAATATAAAAGAATATAATATTTAGTTCATATAAGGAAAATGCTGAACTTACCACTCTGCGTTGAATTCTTAAGTTGTAGTAGAAGAAGAGTGAATAGTAAAGTCCAAAAAAACTGAAAACAAGTCTTAAGAATGAGTGAGTGAGGTGAAGATGTAGATAACAATGGTAGGCTATAGTTGGTAGTTATGTATGTACGCACAATATATGATCTATGATAGTATATTATATATATAAAGCTGTGAAAAGAGAAAATACTACGCAGTTACCCTGTTTGCACTGTTAGATCTGACAGAAAAGCGAGTTTCTGTGATGATGGTAGCAGTTAGGTTGTTGTAAGGGGATGGATGATGATATGGCATTATGATGAAGAAAGATATCAATATCACTTTATTGCTATCGGCCACGCTTCATTCAAGTTAATCAAATCGAATGAAATCACAGAGGAGAGGAGAAGAGAACTGCTAAAAGGGAAAGAAGAAGGGAGAGGAATTTCTCCAGACTACAACTGGAGCAAAGTTGAGTTGCCCAGGCCAGACACATCCTCAGCTAAAGTGAACATAGTCTGAGAATAACATTCGCAATAAGATGAATTAGTTTTGATAAATGACCCTAGCACGGCACGTTCACCAAAGCAAACAAGACAAGAAACTCCTCATTTCGTGATAAGAAAAGAATTGAGAAAACGAGTCGGAAATTTGAAAGTCGGTTAGTTAGCGCCAAATGCAATTCTTTGTTTCCTCTTGTCCTGTCACTGAAAGCCAGTGATTATCCTACAGTTCACGCATTGTTCCGTGCTACTGAGCCTTTTCCATTCTTCTCGTGGAAAGACAAAGAAAATATACCTAAGAGCCATGGTTAGTTTTGAGGCGAGATTATTTTTTCAATTAAATTCTTAATTGTTGCATTTTGGTATAAAATTGAATAGTAAAATTCCAAAATAAAATTAAGGGGAAGTTGGTATTATATAATTACGTCAATAGAAGATATAGATCAGCCTTTCGCTAGACAGTATACGTGAATTATATTTTAGGCACTTACGTATGTATGTTCACCTAATGCACACAAAGTGTTTTCCTCATCATTGTCATTACTAAGAAAAGTTATTTGGAATAATGTTTATTTATCATGAATAGGCCATAGACCATTATATTTAGTTGGTTGCTATCATTTTATATGATGATATTTCCATTATCCCAATAACAATATAACATGTATTTTTGCCCTCATTGATGATTGTCTTTTGATTTTACAGATCAACGAACTGTCACAGTTGTGTGGTGATCAACAAAAGGCATGAAAACGTCTTGGAATACAAAGAAAGTAAGTATAGTTAACCGCAACTATGTTAATATTATTGCTTACACTACTTGTTGGTTGTTGTTTTTATGTGGATACTTAAAACAAATTCGGATTGCTAAAATCGCTTAAAAACACGTAGTGGACGGGATTTTTTAACATCTATTATTATCAATAGGAATTAATATAAAAAATTGTACATCAGAAGAAGATGACGTCTTACTGACAGTTATTTACGTAATAGTAATTTTCTCAATAGCGTAAATTCTGTAATACAATTTCAAAACACCAGATATTTTCATCATAACCAAAACCATGCGTGCACATTCTCATGCACTTAAAGTAATGACGATAAAGAACAAGATAGTTTTCAAAGGATTGAATTGAATATCTTTCAATCTGTAAAAGAGTTTCGCACATTTTCTAATGAAAATGTTGAGTGGGAAGTGGCTGGGAGTTATAGAAGGTGGCTCGGCTGTCTCACAAAAGTCAGATTAAGATGGAGAGGATATGATCGTTTGATTTGACACTGACATTGATAGGATATATTGAAGAAGGAGCATGATCACATTCCAAGATGCAGTTATATGTATGCAAAAGGAAAAGTTCTAAGTAAAATAAGAAGGCATTTTCGTATATAAAGAATAAATAGAAAAAGATTTGAGTGTTTTAGTGCGGGAGAAGTTTGTGGAAGATGTGCTAAGCCAAGCTAATATGAAAAAGACTCGTCAGCTTTGTGTGCTCGAGCTAGACAAGACATGCCAAAGAAATCTATTGAACGTGAAAGATCTCTTTTCCTTTTTGACATCTCACTTATCTTTGAGCGTTTAGTTGTAAGATTCCTTTTTTGACTCTCCGTATCCGTTTTACCCATAACTATCAAATATTCAGCATTCAAAGAACTAATTCGGATATCCTAGAATATAGTGACGTGTCACGTCATGAGAACCTTCAAAATTCCAATGTTTCCACATGTGTAAGATTCGGTACAAAAAGGTTCTCCATTTTTTTCTTAGACCTCTCATTTTAAAAGTGTAAAAAACCTGTCCAAACTGTTCCTATGCATCTTTAAGGTCTCTCTGTAGAGCCGTAGAAGATATTTGAACTAAAAGCATAGGATTTTGAATGAAAGGGAGGATAAAAGAGAGCTATAGACATGTATTTAGTTGGGAGATATGTGTAGAGAGTAGATTTCAAATCCATATGTCACGTCGATCATGATAGGAGGCTGCTGAACTGAACTAAACAGATTGAGCTCAACTCAACTTAGCTCCCATCACTTTCAGCTCTCAACTCACTCACTTCATATCACATCATCATGTGCCTGACTTGCGTTTGGCACGACTCTTTTTTCCACTCATATCTAGACACACTCTAGACACTGTCTCTAATAAATATTGCACATTGCCGTCCTCTGTGACATGACCAACTTGTGGAATGGAACATTGAGCCCCAAATGCCACACATCAATGTTATATCCATCTCCTATATATCAATATACCCATATATAGAGTTTAAGCTTATAATGTCTTTAATATTCCGACATACAATATCTATTTCCTCTTGCATATTGCATTGTTGCGTGTGTATCAAAATATCAAGTACCTTATAAACATCGTTGTATTGTATTGCGGTTTGGATATGGTGAGCTTTGAGACAGATGAAAAATGATTCGAACCTTTTGCTAACGTTATTTATTTGTCAAAATTCCTAGCATCATTCTTTGGCGCTGTAATTTTATAGTAGAAATAATATATTAGTGATTTTTAGGATAGACGATGTAATAAGAATCTTTATAATGCAATTCTTCAGCTTAACTTGCACTAACTAGTGTTGAGTTCCAGTTGCCATAAAGGTTTTGCAAATGGCATGGAAAAGATGACATGGTGTAATGAAATCCAGGAGGAATAAGGGAAGCCTAGCTACTATTATAATATTATTTGAACATCTGCCACATGGATGCAGTAGGCCCTTAGAATGCATCTCATATCAAAAGCAGATGCTTCAATTTTCAAGATGCATGCATCGAGCATTATGTAGTAGCGTACATAAATATTATGGATTTCCTTTCGTTTTACATCTCTAAAGATTTGACGTGACTGAACACTTGACTTCATCCCTTGGCTTCCAGCTACTAGCTACTCCGATTTCGGTTTCATCTCCACTTTTGATGCATCGTAAAATTATTATAAACTGTAATATGATTGTGATATTCTGAGTAGGTTTTCGTGTTACATCGAATATGCATCAATTGATATTATTATGACATCCAGCAGATAAGGAAGTTTGTTCTGAGAGATTTTCATACATTAAGTTGGTACCATAAAATGATATTGTCAATGTAATAGTGTGGTGTTCTAGTAAGATTCATTACTAAAAAAAGTAGCCTAGTCAGCGAAAAATTTTAGAATTCCAATTCGATTTTAACACGGAAAAATCATGTCAGTAATATAAATGATGGAATTCTAACAATGTTGAAACAAATTATAATATGAAAATAATGTTTTAGCTAGAGATAGTAGAGTTATTCGCAATATTACAAACTATTAAATAATTGAGTATAGATTTTGTGCTTTCGATTTTAATTACATATGGCGTAATTTATTATGAAATGTAAGTTACATTTTGTAATCCATTGTTAAACATTCCGTTTGTGCCCATTGATAACTTATTATGGTATTTGTTTTACAGCCAGCTACTGTTTGGCCCAAGATCTTCTGGAAAGCCTTTGCAGTCAAATACAGGGAGATGCCCAGTTGATCTCGTTGTTCCGAATGGATGCTGTTCCTATTGAATGTCCCTTTAAGTGAGTATACCTAGTGCCTATACCTACAATGATTACTATGCAAGAGTACTAAGTTGCAAGTAACTGTAGTAAAACACGTTTCGGCTAGCATAGCATTTTTAGTAGCTGGCAGGAAAAAATAGGAAAGCGTATATAAATATGTCTAAATAACTTTTAGGGGTGCTTTTACATTCACTTATAACCGAGGATATGGAGATTGCAAATACCCAGTTTCTAATGTGGACACATGCACTGAACCATCGCGATTGTTGTTACGCTACCAAGCATGTCCGGATGTGAGAAAAACGGAAAGTACAGGTAATGACATGTGAAAGTGATTTCGCATTGCAAATCCAAGAATTAAGTATCAGTTAAATCAACATAATAATAGAATTTCTTGTAACACTAATCAATCATTTTGGTCATGAAATTTTAGTGGAGGAATTACAATGCTTAGCGTTATGGAAGGATAGCTCGTATCACTACCTTGTCGGAAAGATTGATTATGAATTGGCTTCCTCCAACGAAGACCGCTATAGGTGTTTTGTGTTCGATCGTGACAGAAAAGATCACACTCAGATATTTCGAATTGCCCAAAGCGGAGATGCCACTTGTAGCGGAATTTCCTCATCAACTGAAGGAGCAAGGACATTAATTTTCACCAAAAGTTAGTAATCATCTCATAAATTTTAACATAAAATAATAATTATCCGTTGAAAACAGTAAAATATCTGCTTATTATTCATGTACTATTTTTGAATGTTATTAATTCATCAATGAATGCTTTCGTGGCAAATCAAAGAATGAATATATTCTTATGAATTTTTAACATTTTTAATATTATCCAGTTAACGAAGGTGGGACAAAGTGTAAATATCCTGAATGGTTAACTTCTAAACACTGGCACTCACTGGATGGTAAAATGAACGTCCGAATGCACCACAAGAACACAACAATTCATATTACAGATGAAGCTCGAAGAAATTCATCCTCTGGCCACTATCATCATAGTGCTATTCATGGAAATACATATATTTCCAGTCATCATTATCCCTTTTTCACAGGTGGAACACGAATTGTGTGTCAGACAAGCAAAAATATATCGGAAGATCATGTGGCAATTGTGGCTCATCACACGGAAGGATGGTAATGTCAAAATAAATTAAGATTATCAGAATGCGAGATTTCTTTAGTCAATTCCTGGACAAAACAAAGTTTCAAAGATTATATCCTTGAAATTCCCGACAAAATCCTCATTCACACTGCGTATTGCGTATGTATGTTGGGTTTTTTGTGAAATGTGAATTTTATCTGCTGTTTGCAGTAAAAGCACAACAGTGTGCATGCACTTGTACAAGAGAGACAGTCATGTAATAGAATTGCAAATAAAGAAGATTGAAGCTGGTCATCACGACGATATGGAGTGTTTACGAGAGGACGCCATGGGACCAACTTCGCCGTACGTGACCCTCATAAGTACAGCAGTCAAGTCAGATAGGTGTCCATATTTGGGAAAATTCATGGCAACTGGAGTGACCCAAGACGGTCGTCTCGTAGCTGATCTTTGCGGAACCTCTGTTTCCCCCCATGGAGCTTTTCATAGCCTCGTAGTTGGCTGCGGAAATAGAGCTACGATAGAATTCCATTCTCGATGCGTTTCACAGGAGCCAATCACATGTACGCCTAAAATAACCCTTACATTCATCCATTCCATGTTTACTAAACTATTCTTAACGCATTGTACGTGTACAGTAGTGTTTACGATTAGAATTTTGGACAATTCGGGTTTTCTTATTTTGTGGGTATCTTCTTTGTTTTGACTGTGTCTTTAATTATCAAGTTTCAAAGCACTTTCGAAGATTAATCCTTCAGTTATCAATTCCAGTATGTGTTTCAAGTGTCATATTATTGTAAAGTTGTAAAACGTTGAAATTGATTTGGGAATTGATAGTAAAAGCGTTTTTTCACAAATGACTGTCATAATGACACTGAAAGCATCACTTTGAATTAGTTAATGTTTTGTAACTTGAGCCGGGTACTTAAATATAAGTGTAGATTATATCTTTTGTGGATATGTAGTAATTTCTTTCCAATATTTTCGATTAGCTTACGAGTGTCATGGAAGTTGGGAAGAAAATGGAACTGGATTTTTGATAGCGTCACCCCTAAGTCGCTCGTCTACATCAGCTCGGCGCTACTGCTTCATGTACGCTGAATCTGAAGACGGCTTTCGTGTGTTTAGCAGTAGTGAGTCTTGTCATAGAGATGGAAGTCCCAGTGGTGATGGTCTTTGGGCTTTTAACCTCACCATAGACGGTAATAAATGTTCAAGAATTCCAGCAATTCCAGTAATACATTGTGAATGAATATTTATAGTTTTTTCTGTTTATATTTCAGGCCAATGTGCTGAGCCCGTTACGGGGGGAGTGACTCGTACAATCTTTTGTGATGTGTGTTGGTGCGTGGCCATAATTAGTGTATTGGTATTAGTAGCTTTAGTACAACATTTGATGAGCGATCCAAGAGAAGATGATTTTCTTCATGCCAAAATCTTGCCGTCGTCCGAAGAAGAATTCCACACTTACGAGCTCCAGCCAAGCATCCTTACCATTAGAGAAAGTGTGAATACTAATTAGCTGCTGATTGTTGTGTCAACTTAATTGATATTATATATTATAATATACCCTATACATATATATACATTACTTGTACAGTTCCAGTACAATGTTTGCCATGCTATTGTAAATAAAGTACAATCGCAATCGGCTTCGCTGGTTGGACTTCTATATTGCATTGCAGCAAAAGCAAACTAAGTGAGCAACAGCAAGATCGAGATATGATAGATGAATTTGTAAACTTGTATTAATCAAAGTAAGGTAACAACCGGAAATGAAAAGAAATTAAAAATTCAAAGATTGTGATCCGTGTTTGACCAAATGAATTAAAGTTACGATCTATAATTATTAAACTAAGTATTTATGTGTGTACTAGACTTTTCTCTACCCTGTATACTCTTCAGTTTCTTTTATATAATATCATTGTTGTAATATTGTGAATTGCATTTAATGTTTATTGTCTATTACTATATACTAGCAATACGATTTTACTTTCGATAGCATCACTTTCGTATTTAGGGCAAAATAGTCATAATTTATCCAGGAAAAAGCACTTGTACTCGCACAGAAAATTTACCATGTATATTAAGGATACAAAAATGGAAAAACTCTTATTATGGAATTAAATTATTAATATATTACGAGTTTACGACTGAAGATACTATAATAATGATACTTTTCTAATGTGCATGAATGATATTATTCTAAAGCAAGATTATCTTACTGAACGAATGAAGTTGTTTTAACATTTTATGATCTAGTCTAGTCTATCATAGTCTACTATTAAATATAGAATCAGGTACGTGTACTCACTAGTTGTTCTATCTAGTCAGATAACAAAGTATTTAATTATACCTAATTAAATTCTAATATATAAATGTAGCTTATTCAGATGTAAAAATATTAAATACATACATCTTACTACAACATGCTGTAAATAAATATAATTTAGCTTAGGCTGGATATTTGCCATTGAAATGATAAATGAATTGCCGAGTATTGACAATTATTGATGTATAGTAGCTATCTTATTACTAATAATTCTAACTATATACCTATAAAGTGTACAGTATAGAAGACTACAATTACAGATGTAATTAATAACCCAACTAAACATTGAATATTTACCCAGTGTAAAAAAATATGAATAACTGTATGTAAGCTTACTAAATTACATAAAAAATTACATTAGTTATGTATGTAAGGGGAAGGAGTACAATTTCGAATTGCATTATTATTACCCATGNAAATAAATATAATAACATTATGTACATATGTAACATAGTATTCCTGCTTGCAAAATTAACTACAAAAAAGGGATGTTGTAAAGTGACATAATAAATGTATGCTTTGTGTTGAAAATGTGTCAAAGGAAATGCATTCACTACCATAAAATTTAAAATCATACAAAATTCTTGAGAAGGTAAGTAATATTTGGAATTGAAAAATATTTACTCGTTTGGGCAGTTTTAATTTTAACTTACAATAAAAACTTCGTATACTTAAATAATTTTCTGCAAACTACAAATAATATTTCTAATTTTCACCTTATCTTCGCAATTAACATCGCCTAAAAATGAAATCTTGTTTATGCTTTCTTCAATTGATGTTATCAAATCCAATTTAGAGTCACTCTCGTAGTTTTTCAGATTTATAACGGCATCTGCCCTTTCCAGAAAATATTTCAAAAGAGAAAGTACGTAATCGTCGGATTCACCCTTGACATACAATCTGAGTATTCGGAAAACAATTTCATCGGATTTTCCTTCTATGTATCGAAGAATTTGTAAAGCAGTCACCGCAGCTAGTTGGCTGTAAATACATTTGCTTAATAATTTTCTTAATGTTCCAAGTATCTATAACATAAATAAAATTATGATCAAAGCCCAGTATCTTCTTATTCATAATATTACGATTTACTATACAATGTTCAAAAAATGTCCTTACTATTGAAGTGAGCTTGTTATCCATTTTGTGAGCAGTGTACCTCATTCGAAGGCAAATCGCTATAATTGTTTCCCATTCTCCTTTTCTAAATTCTGCGGTGGCTAGTCCAGTCCAGAAGTTCTCGATGAATTGGTAGTCTTCCGTTTCTAACCTTTTTGTCCTGCATTTACTATTTATTAACTCAAATCTGCAAATCTGCAAAGTTATATTCACTTTATTACTTGCTTGATTATT
>JABASI010000776.1:0-32366 GCA_019776505.1 Tomocerus nigrus
TGCTTTTATCCAATTGCTACTTATCTATTTATTCACATCGCAAAACATTTACACAACTTAAATACCTACAGCAACTGCCTGCACATAAATATGACACCTTTCTCCAGGATTTAAACGAAAAATTTCCTCTTTAAATTCCTTCACACGAGAAAATTCATTCACTTATTGCAAACGAAATACTAGATAGAATGTAAATGGTAGAAATTCAAAAAAAAAAGACAAAATGTGCAGTTTTTTGCAAAAACAATTTTGTGATTTGTGACAGAGGCCCCAGGAAATATTATGGGAATTGCTAAAATTATTCTAAAATGGTAAATATTTCCTGTAATATATTGTAATGGTGAAATTGTACATTCAAAGGATGAAATTTTAGAAAACATTTACACACAGCACTTACAGAAAAAACTCGTCGTATGTACAATATTTTTACGCGGATTGACAAAGTGAGAAAGTATATAAGATTCTTTTCTGTATTAGTATCAGGAGTAAGCAAGTCAGAATCTGAATGTCATTGCCAAACAATAAAACCTTTAAACGACCAACATAAAGAACGAATGGAAAATAAAGCGACGAGGTTGACTCTGTTTTTACTGTTTCCTGAAAATTTACATTCTGCATCACGCTATGTTAAACATGTAATATAGATAGTGTTCAAATATAACCGACACACTTTGCTTATACATAATAATAAGACTTTTTACACAATAATACAAAATCAGATTGCAGGATTCTATTACATTTTTACATGTTTATGGTAATGGTTTAGTATGGATGAATTCTTCTGGCTTTAGATTTACGTACTTAGCACAGAATTTTCCTATAGCATTCTACCATTACAGCTATTGAAGTGAAAAGTGCAAAGGAAAGGACATCATGGTGTTGTGCGCTAAGCTTTAGGGATGACACTTTCCTCCCTTGACATTCCCTCCACAATTCTACACGTTTTCTTTTTATTGCTAAAATATTCACATTATCCCTATCTCTCGATTATCGATACTTTGCAATTGTCATTCAGAATTGATTCAATGATCTATAATATATTAAATCAATATTAACGGAATGTTTTCACCTCACTTCAACTGAAAACGTTATTAGCTAATTTTCCTTTTTTGGTCAATTCAAATTAAAAATTTCCTAAGGACCTACTATGATTACTAAATTTAATTCCTTGGTGCATTTTAATCTTTAACGGTTAGTAAATTACCTTTAATAATTTATAATGGCATAACAGTCATGATGTATTAGTTAATTTACTTTTTTTGGTCAAATCAAAATAAGAATTTCCTAATGGCAAAACAAAATTCTACATGCACCGACCTACTATCATTACTACGTTTTAAAATTCCTTGATGCAACTTAATCATTAACGGTTAGTAATTTAGTTACAATAATTTATAATTGTTATAACAGCCATGACGTATTAATATTTCTGAGCGATAACAAGAAAATGGGGTCACAGTCATAACTTAATCAGCAGTCTATCCATTACACAGCCACATTACAATAAATTATAAACATATGTGTCCATGTCCATGAAAGATGGCTAAACGAGACAGAATGCATTTCAAATGTGTGCCATATGCCGTAATGGTATGTATCTGATCTGTGTGTGAGCTTTTCCTTTTGCCAAGTCAATCCAGATAAACTAAAGTATCCACTAAGTCCGTCAATAGTACGAAACGATCCGCAAAATTGGGCTTAACAAAATGATGGAGTGATCTGTGTATAGATATAGAATAGAAATATATAATGCAAGAATATATTTCATATCTATAAAGAACACACTACTATCACAAATATAGAAGAGCTACTATATAAGACTAGGACATAGGGAGAAGATTGAGTAGCCCAAAGAGGTAGAGAGAGAGTATAACAAGGAACCGTTTTTGGAATAATCCACATTGTTCAATAATGCAATAGATCCCAGTTAGGAATCCACAGTCGGTCCATAATTCATGCTGCGTCAGACCCAAATGTAAAGGCAAAAGAGACATGCCTATAGTCAAAACAAACACACATCCACTTATATAGAACTCTACTATAAATGTTGTAACACCAACGAATACCTTCTTAACATCTTTACCACTAACCAAACCATCACTCTTATTTCCCCAGTGCATTACATACAGATCCCATGCACACACACTTCCAACATTCTATTGTTACAAGTGATAGAAATGCATCCACTTTGAATTACAATTCTTAATTGATGTCCAGTAAAATTGATTTATGTAACAAAAACATTTCAAAATTAAAATATCGAAAATCGAAACCCAATAATAAAAATCACTAAATTTACTTAATGTGTGTTCCTTAAACTGCAGATTATTAAATTCCAATTGGCCGAGGGAATTGTTGACTATTTGCAGAAAGAGGTCATTTATTGAGGATAGACCAGATTCATCTCTGAACAAGGAAATAATATAAATGCTCTGATAAATAAGGTACCTACATATTTTAAATAGCCTGTTCCATTTGCCAAGATCTGCTTGTAGGTCAATTTGATGTTGGGGGAAATGTTTGCCAAGAGCAATATGTTTAGCAGTAGAAAAGAGGGGATGAGTGAAAGAAGCATGTGTGCCATAGTTGAACCAAATAGATAAGAAGGCGAAAAGGAGCCAAAAATTATTATGATCTGAATGAAGATGTATAAAAGAGTGAATGAGGCAACGGGAGAGCATATGATAATAGTATGGCAAGATTTGTAGCTACCTATCTTGAACATTCTCGTATAAAAAACACAAACAAGAATAATATTATTATTATCTGCTTGCATATACACAACACACATATGCATAAGGTACACATGTATATCTTTCTTGTGGCTAGTTGGTTGTTAAAGAGAGGAAGGTGGATATAGGATAGTTAAATCAACTCAGAACATAGCTGTTTGCATCCTTTGAAATTTTGAATTCTTTTGGTTAAATCCGAGTGAGTGAATTGAAGAGAGACACGATAAGGATATACAATAAATATAAATATAATAATAATAATAATAATAATAATAAGGATGCATTTATATGCTGGAGGTAGTGACACAACGGAGAAATTTATTGGGACAGAGGGAAATTTATGAATTCTCTTGGAAAGGGAAAGGAAGCCATTTCTATTCATGGTGCAACTTCTAATGGCTTTTCCTACTGCATTTCGCCCAGCTCCGTCAATTCAACTCTCTTCTCGACTCAACCCATTCTTACTTTCTTTTCTAGCTATACTATACATACTACTACAGACTCTCGGAAGATAAACCTTTAGACAAAAACGACGTTCCTTTTCGTCAATCGACGTGACAGCCCTTTCCCAATTTCCCAAATGTGTAACTGAAGATAGCAGTGTCTTAATTTAATATTTTATTACATAGGAATCAAGTATGTACTCTTTATTTTGTGGATTATTGGAACTTTGGAAGTCTACTTATAGCAAAGCTCTAATAATTATTACTAACATGGCCCCTGCGCAAGGATGACACGCAAATTCGTGAAGAGTTCCACATTTTTTGACGCTTTTTACTCCGTTAAACCTTTGTTCACTGAAAATTCGGACATCGTTTATGAAATTAGCGTTTTACACAAATCACACAATCACACCCATATGTAATGCAAGGTCGAGTGAGAAATCATAAGTGTAAAAATTAAAAATAATTAAGGCATCATTCTCATTAAGCTTAGAAGTTTCGGCAGATGCTTCCTATACTCTCTCGAAAACTCCTGCCCTATACAGAGTCTCATAACATTTCATTAGAAGGGTTTTACTATTCCGACAAAGAGAGAGATTGTGTAATCAAGAAACGTAAATGCAAAGTCACAGCTTGAAATATTTGCGAAAACGCATGATATAATAGAAAAAGTGCAAATGTTTGTGCCAAAAGCCCAGCAATTATGGGATTTAATTTTATTGACAATGGTGAATTCAAACAGTGAGCTGCTGACACAATGGTCTCATCGAGGTATGAATATCCTCCACCTTTAAAGTGTTGTCAAATCTGTCCAAATATATTCCGGTGTAAGGGACGAGGTTGTCCACTTGAACAGTTATGGGATTGGAACTTTCACCCTGGACCCATACGTAATTGGTCAATTGTGCCGATGTCGATTCCGGCAGTCCAATCTGTCACAATCCAAATCAAAATTATTTTTGAAAATATTTGCTGTATTTTCAATAATTTTTATTGCAATGTAATTTAATATTTAGCACAATGAGCCCATTACAACGAGCAGGTTCCAATCGGGTGCTCAGAAATTCTATTTCATCCAAGGAGTCAAATTGCACTGGCGTAAAGCCAAGGTTCCTGCAGAAATCTGCTGCTGACGGTTGAAAATACTGATGAATTTTAAACATTGATTATTGATTTAAAATTAATTACAAGACAAAGGTTAATTATAGAGCTATGTAGTTAAAATCTCACTGTGCGTGTGTCCATCCAGTATCGTTTGCCCTCGAATTCACCAACCAGGCTTTCTTGTGGATGAATCCCTGAATTGTCTACTGAAAATACCAGAAGAGTTTAAAAAGTTGCATTATGCAAAATTGATAGCAAGATGTTTGATTTACTAACCGGATTTGGACAGGGCAAGAGTGGCAAGACAGGCGAAGATGAAGGTGGAAATTGTGACCGAAGACATTTTCAAGCCCGACTAGTTTAGTAGCTCTTTAACAGAAAACTTTCTTGCACTTTTCAGAGTCAACTTCTAAATGAAACCGTTTTATGAAGTAAAATGGGATTTATATCAAATCATCAGCCAGAGTTATTGTGATTGTCTTCAATCATTCTCGACAATTGGCTAATATTTAATAATTCATCAATGTCTGTTGTGTACGTCAATGGACAATCACTTCAAAGCCTCAAAAACTGATTATCTTGGACTTAATCCTTCGACAACAGGTTCATGCGCTGTAGCTTATTTCTGGGCATTTTTGCAGGTGTACCTACAGAATTATTGTTGGTCACCTCACATAATTTGAAGTTCGATGCACTACGCAACTACTAATCACTGTCATCAGCATCGATTGTTCAGAAATCCCATAAATTGACAAAATGATGGATTTTATTTCGTACCAATCAATTGATTATGAACTATATGAGTTAATCAATCATTTACATGATTTCCATTATTTATTTAAGTTTTCTGTTAAACATTAATATAAATGATAATTTGCACGGACAGTCTCATTTAGTTTTGTTGAGTTAAATGCAGAAGTAGCATTTAAATTGTTCCTTAAAATTTCTTCAGCAAGTAAAGCTACAAAAATGGCATCCAACACTGTATTTCCTGTGATGATTCTCCTGGCATTGTTTTCTCTGCATGGTATTTAGATTTAAATAATTTTCAATAATAAAAGTTTATGACAAGAAATTGAATAATGAGTAAGTAACAATGAAATTTTAGTCTCTTGCGAAACTATCGAAGGATTAGCCTACGTTACGAAATTTGGTGACAAACATTACTGGCAGTACACACAACCGGTAAGGGATTTTAGTGGTCAAAGTTATAATTTCTACATTTCAAGAGCTTATAGTTATCAATTTCAAAATTTCTAAACCTTTTAAACAGAGAACTCAACCATTGGCCAAGGAATTCTGCAGAAGAATTGGATTCGAGCTCGTTCAAATTGACTCCGTTGAAGAACGCGATCATCTTGCACGGGAATTGGGCTCTAACGATTGTAAGTTTTCTCAATCAGCTTGTACTTAAGTATGATGAATTTATTACTGATGTCATGAATGCTAGATTGGACATCTGGAGTGAGCATCACCACGACCGGTAAGTACCATTGGGACTTAGCTTGGAACGCGAAGAACCCCGTGACCATTGACATTGAGGACATCCCTACATACTCCGGAATCTACCTTTCGAGGACGAGAATTCTGCGAACAACTGAGCTGACTGTGTCCATGCGTCCTTTGTGCCAACATATCGTCTACCCTGAGGGATGTCGGCGCTAATTTAACAATTCATCTAAATTCCATGAATTCTGAAGGAAAATTCCAAGAAATTGCCATATTTTATGGAAATTGTCAAAAATATCATTTCTGTGTAACATGTATCGGAATAAAAACACTGCTAAACGGAATGATTAATGTAACGATTGCAAACGTGTTATTTTCATGTATCGGAGGTTTTGAGAAATACGGCGAGAAGCATTCCAGTTCAAAAGGAACTTTCTACAGCAGAGGTTAAAAATAATCATAATCAATTACAACCGTTAAAATTACCCACTCAATATTATTAATTGAAGAAGAATTAAATTATCTGACTCTTTTCTCATCTCAAGGTTGTCACGTCGCAAAAATACCACAAATAAGTAGGATCATTAATTTTTCTATTTAGATATTTCGAAATAAGTATAGCGAGGAGATTCCTATCTGCTGAATACATGTTATTTAAATTATTTTTTCGTTTATTTACAAAAAGGCACTAAAACGAATAATATAATATGATGCCCGTCTTTTCAATGAACTTTTCTGACGAAATGAGTTTTGAAATCGATTCGAATTCGAATTGATTCATCAATATTTCATTAAATACTATACCTTATAACGATGTTTAGACTAAGAACATTTATTGGAGGAGGAATATTGGATTTAGCATATGAAAATAGCTGAGGGGGTTTTTTCGGCATCTTACGTAACGATAAGTATTCCCTGTGGATATCGATTACGGTTATTATTTATGCAATAAAGAATGTCGAACACAATGCAAATGTTTGATGGATGGAGTTATGTAGTAGAGAGAGGCTAAACTGTTTAACAATTGTAAAACAGTTTTGCCGACAGACATTTCTCGGTTCAGATGTCATGTCCCTATATCCAATAGAGTATACCTAGTTCGAACTTATAATAATAATGCTCTGTTCGCTCTACAAGAAAAAAAAGTAATTTTCATGAATGTATTTCCATACATTATCCAAAGAGTATAGTAACGAACTTAACAAAAAGGTAGTGAAAGGATAGCTAAATATGGCTATTAGCCATAAAGTACATATGCTAAGAATAAATATGCGTGCTATACTGTAATTTAAAAAAGTCAAGAAAGAAGTTGCATTTTCTAAGTAATATCATAATAATGCTCGGTTTGAATTCAGGCAATCGTGAGTGTACCCAATATTTCAATATTGTGAAGGGGTATAAAAGAAGAAATGCTATTTTTAATATAAGGTGGGTGTACCTATAGAAAGGAGAAAGTCTTACTTAGTTACATTAGGTTAGTTCCTATTCAATAAATCATGACATCTTAATCTGAACAAAGAACCATATTTGGCTTTTCGTCTTGGAACGGGAAGTTTCTTTCGACTTAATGTATTGTATTCTAATGCAATGTAATGCATGTCTGGAACAGTTTAAATCATGACTGAATAATTTCCAGGCACGCAACCTGAGCTATAGGGAGGGAGCCACTCAAATCTTCTACAAACTTACCTCTTATACGTTCTTCTGCATTGTCTTCGGTTTTCTTAAAAAGATCCCTAGACTGACTGCATATACAAAGATAGGCCCTGCTGCATGCCAAAGAACATCTTTACACTTGACTTTATTTAACATTTGCCTTCACCCAAAGTCAATAGTGTACCATGAACGTCGAGTTTCGAGAGATTCGAGACTACTCGCTTCTCTCCTTACTTTTTCATCCCAACATCATCACTGGCTAACCGAACAAAACCGCAGCTTGGTGCATTTTACTGCACTACTGCACTATGTCTACCTACACAACTCCAAACTCCAAACTGCATTCCATTTCAGATCCACCACCACCATCCTCCTATATCCTTTTCTCCAGTCCTGAATACATAAGTGTTATTACAGTCAACATATCCACTACTACTCTACTACTACTGATACTAAACTGCAATACTGGGCGAGGCTCATCTTTTTTTAACGATCTCCTTTCAGTGTATCGAATTTTTTTATTTTACATGCTACACTCGTAATTTTATTCTCATCTGTACTCTGTGTACCATATGGAACTGCTCCAGTTAATTTTTAATTTAATTTCTAACTTCATTTTTTGCAGAATTTCTTATTTTAGGCAGTTCTCATTTTTACTATAGTTTAGGTAGAGTCTATGGAAAAATTCACATCTACATGGACATCAATTTCAGCTATAGGCACTTACTTTTGACTTTTTAACCACGATTGTAGTATAATCCACCATTTTTGCACAATGATAAAAAATGCTTAAACAAGCTTCCATGATTACCTGCATATTACAGATTAGTATTTAAATTAATCGCGAAGAGCAAAAAAATGAATTACCTGTACACCTAAATTGTTAGGCATAAAATCTTTTGATGCGAACACATTTTTAAGAAACGTCAATAGCAAAACATTTTCATTAAAATGTGTCCATGGAATATTAACACTGTAACAATTTTTCTCGAGCGCTACATTGTTGTTGATACTTATCTACATTTGAAATAATGATATTTTATTGTACTCATGAATTAAATGCAAAGGTGTTAGCTATGCATAGGATTTTCGGGAGTTTGAAAATTGTAAGTCAAGAAAGTAAATACAGTGATGCTTTTGGTGGATTTGAAATATCTAAGCTGTTGGTAAGGCTAAAAAGGGAAACTAGAGAGTAAAAACGAAGACACACTTCTCTCGACAGGATGTGAAAAGTTTTTCTTGAAGATTATCATTAGATAGTAGGTAGTAGTAGGTAGTGGTAGGATTATAAATTGAAGAGGAACTTGTAGGCTGTACCCTTGAGGTCAAATATTCCCAGGAACCTATTTTCCAATATTAACTCTATACTGCTGTGGTAGTTTAGAGAGAATGGCTTTTCCCTGTGGGCATTCTTTCTACACAGGCTACTAACTGCTACTCTTGGAGCGAAAAGAGATGAGTTGAGCTCCAGTTGCTTCTGTTCTGTCTGACTCTGCTGGAGGAAGACGGGTTCACTCACTCAAGTCACTCACTTTAATTTAGCCGGGCACTGTCTGTCTGGAGGAGGCTAAGGATCCAATATCCCATTATTTCTATCCAGAGAGAGAGAGCGAGCATCCCACCTCCCACCCAACCCAAAACGCATCATGCATTATATAAGGCACGTTTCTTCTTTGATATCAATAGTATCTTCTTTTTCTGTGTAGTATATAATATTATACATAAGTAGACTACATCTTGTCCAGTTATATTTTTTCAGTCTCTCCCTGTTCAGTTTACTAGTTTAGTTATGTCAAAAAATCTTTTACTGCTTTTCCTTTTCCTTCAATTATTATCAGTATATCTTGAAAAGGCGGCAGTTATAAAAAACTGTATGTTATTTTCTAGTGGCACTTATTTTCGGATACCTATCTCGTTTTTCCAGTTGGTAAGTTCTACGAAAAACAAATATGATTTTAAAGATAGTTGATTCGGTCTTCGGTCCTCCTGAAAAAGTAACTTTCATTTTGTTAGTAGTATTTGGCAGTGTTCTTGACGAATGAGTTGGGGATTCGAATGGAAGTGGACTTTATCGCTTCTCCATAAAACTTCACATTCTATCCCTTGTCCAGTTTGTCTGAAATGGTACATAATATAGTAGATATTATAGAGAATCGACTTTACATCGCATTGAATTACCACATTTTCCTGGATATAGAAATATATACTTACTATAGTAGTGAAGTGTATTATAGAGGGACGAGGAATGTAATATCTACGACAGGACATTGTCATTGATCTGGAGAATTGAACTGGTTGGTGGTGGTGGCTGGACTACTGACTACTGACTGCTGGAGAAAACCTTTTTAAGCTTTTGGCTCCCATTTCCCTACATGGTAAGTTGGACTTGACTTATCTGACTAACCTTGGCTTCGTATATAAAGTAAGCATTAGTCCTGTCATTTCACAGTAAAAAGGAGAAAAGAACTCGTGATTCTTCTTAGCCATTGAATGGGGAAAAGGAAGAAGAAGAAGAAGAGGAGCAAGCAGGGCAAGCTAAACCTTTCTTGGCTTATTTTTCTTCATTGGGACTTATCCAGTTTACAAATTGTCATTCCAGTAGAATCTCTCCTCATACTATCAACTATCCCGGCCGAAATACTCGTACAATGCCCTCCACCAATATTATATAAGTCACAGATAGATAGCTAGGTCGAGAAAATAACGTTGTTCAAATGGAATGTTATCTATGTCCCACATTCAGCATTCTGCTCTCCTTTGGTTCCTTCCTTCCTGTTGGATCTTTTGCAAAGCTTTTCCCTTCCTTTTTCCTAGCTTCTTCTCCTCTTATGCATCCAGAGATTGTCAACCGTCTCTGCTGCCTGCTTCCTTGGATCTCTCTCTCTCTCTCTCTGGCTCTTCATTACTTCTCCAGCCTCTCTTTTCACTTTAATACGTTTCTCCAGCCGAACCACCGAAGAGAAATCTATCCAGCATGAGCAGATCAGTCAAACTAGACCAGTGTAAAACCAGAGTCACTAAACTAGAGCGAAGTCGAAGCTCTGCATTAGGCTACGTGTCTTCTGTCCTCGATTCGTGAGAAAAATATCCAACCTATATGACACAGGACACACCAAGAAGCACATACTCGCTCTCTCTCTCTCTCTTTCTATTCAACTCAATGTTATCGTTGATTTTGACAAAGGAAAGACAAACTTCCACCTTTTCATTCACCTCCCCTCCACCGAGCTGTACTAGAATTTATTTTTCCATACAGATTGGAACTCTATTAAATCTCCCTATATGGATATACCCCATACAATATTGGATTATTGGATATTTAGTGTCTTTTCATTGCAGTAGACCAAAACTCGATAATAATAATTGGTAATAATAGCAAATAATCGCTTTTCTCCTAATTTTATCATTTTCTTGTGATATTTACTAATTTCTTTTCATCATATCATTAGGAATAATAACAATAAATTACTGCCATCATTTTCAATTTTCATCCCAATTTCCCAGTTTTCCTTACCAACTTTGAACTTTTATGTATCTTCAGACCGAATCATGTTACTCACATGGTAAATATGCAGATCTGCTTATTTCTTAAATAGCTGTATGTAAATAATATGATGCTTATGCATGAACAATGACCTATTGTACATGACATGCGACACCCGAGCCAGTCCGAAAACAAACAATCAGTTATGGTACAACGTACAATTTACCTACTACTGAAAGTTACTTACAACAATAAATTCTATAGGATTCATTAATAAGAAGTGGCATTAGATAATTCGCTGCTAACAAAATAATTTAGTGCATATAAATCACAAGTGCACAATCAAATAAAAAATAATCTATTGTATACCTACACTACACATAATGTTTATGGAAAAACCAAATGAATCCAATTTCGCAAGGGTCAATGGATTTAATTGTTGCAGTCAATAGTTTCAAATGAGAACAATGAAGATGTTAAGAAAGTTGTCTGTATACAGTTTGCTTATCATTTATTAAATTTCGGTTCACTTCACACATACATGCATTGCATACTAGAAAGAGAAATACAAACTTGGGGTAAATCCAGGAGTAGGTAACTATTCTTGGAGCATTCACATTATCTGGATGTAATTTAAATCTGCTAATAATGGTAATGAAATTGAGAGTTGTGTGAAACAAAAGGAACAGTAGAGAAAATGAGTGTGAGTGAATGAGTACTAGAAGGATGTAAAGTGGTGTTGCTGGCAAGCAAGTAGTCTACGGATGGTTGAAAATGATTCTCTCTCTCTCTTACTCTTAAGTCACTAATCCATAAGTAGGTCAAACCAAGTGTCAAAGAGTCTCTCATTCACAGAAGTCATTGTAATGTTAAATAATGGGATTGTGTGTCTCCTCAAGTCAAGTGAATTAATGGATGATCGTGAGCCAGGTTTCGCCTCACTTCCACCAACAACCGAACAACTGGATCGAACGTTGACTTAAAACACTCTTACGAACGAACGACTAAAATATAATGCTATCCTCCGACTGATGCTGACTACTTACTTAACTGTTAAAGGTTTGTAGTTTGTATGGACGTTCGTGGTGCGGGAGTTTACATTTCATGATGATCATCGTTATTATATGAGTCTATACAGTTCCGTTGACTTTTAACTTGGTTTCATCAAGTCCGCCCTAACGGATTTCAGCGTTAAAGCAGAGGAAACAAGGTGCCTATGCATTCTACGCCTGGCATCCACATCTCGAACAGAGAATAATCTAAAGCAAGTGTGTCTCACTCAATATAAATGCTAATGTCTCGCATTTGTGCCCTCTTCATTCTTCATGATGCCGCCAACCAAATCAACCACCACCGCACCCGCCTCCGCTTCTTAATAACAAAGTTATACGTAATATATCATTACCCACATGTAAATTCAAATTACTTATACTCTCCAACCTTAAAGCGATTCCCCGTGCAACGACTTCCAAAAGTGATACATACACTTAGAAATACAAATTCATGCTCTAAATTCCGTTTTCCCGAGCAGGAATGAAAAATTTACGACCTTCTCACAAATCTTTTATATAAAATCATATAATAGTCATACCTTTTACCTACATACATCTTTCTGCAAGGTTTATATACTTTGTGTGCTGCTCGTATGAAATTCTTATATTTATAGCGGGATCGATTTTTTACTAACCTGCAAAGAATCGCAGGATAGAAATAGAAAAGGATTCAATTATACTATATGGGTAGTTTGGGTAGTACAGACAGACTGACAGATGTATTTATATAAAGGAAAGAGTGGGAGAAGAGATGTTGTTGGGGATGGCGTGATGTGGGCAGCTAAGTAATTCAAAGTGAGTGACTGTGAAAAACGAACCTTTGACTTAAGCTTACTTCTGATTTCACTTTGTTTTCTACAAATCACTTTGTTTAACTTAACTTGCTACATTGAGACATTCACCCCTAAAAGCCTTAACACAAACAAAAGTCTAATCAAACTCCAGTGGGAATTGGGTCAATTTTCTCAACCGTCTTAATACTATGAACAGACTCAGAGCTAAATACCCAAATTGAGATTTATAATGCCTATAAAGAACAGTACGGCTTATAAGGTTGCATTTTCCAAGTTTCTATTATGTCAATCTGTTCACTCTTCTCTTCTGCTCTAGACTTATGTGATAGACCTTTGTTAGTATTGATGAATTCGTTGTTTCTTATCAGTTGATTAGTGGTGGCCAATGATAGTTTGACATTGAGATTCAAAACTTTTGAGCATTACAGATGTATTAGTAGTAAGTAAGTGGACATAAATAATTATAATGTCGCATATGATGGCAATGATGGTACAATATTGAACATAACACAAACATAAACAGAGATTTTTCTGAGTATCCATAATAATAATAATAAATTCTTTAGATAATTACATTTAGCGATAAATGCGTGCCAAATAAAAGATGTCAAACTTTAATTTTTAATTTTTTCTACTTAAATTACAGATATCATCGCCGTAAAGTCGATGTAAATATTGCTAAAATAGCAAATGGTAATATTGTGTCCAATTTCTTTTTGTTTGAAACTATCTTTGCACTATCTCTGTAATTCTTGAAATCTTCAGCACAGTTTCATAATTGACAACAATGTCGATCCGTAGGTATTACGAAACTAACGCAACATATTTATAAGCATATGCAAAGCAATGTAAATAATTACATACAGGTAAATATTTCACAAAGAAACGGATTTTCATTTGGTAATGCATGGTATAGTCCAATTTAAAATTTAACATGCTTGTAAATAATCTATTTGCGGGGAGAGTGACTGCATCCGAATGTAGGTGAATGAAAGGTTTTGTGTGTTTACTGATGTAGGCTGTAGGTTTGCGTATGTTTACGCAAACCCATTTAATTTCAGATTGTGCTAAAGGTCATATGCAGCATGCAAATGTGAAAACATGCATTTGGATTGGAAACAAAAGATCAGCAGTCTATTTCGAAATAAATAACCTTTGGGATTTACTTGAGTGTATCTGGGGGGAAATGATCTGTTTTCTGTAAATTAAGTCAACCTACGGGTATTGATAATGGGTCAATTGCGTAACTCAACTGAAATGAAGGAATGAAGGCACAATTTGGGTTTAGTATATAAAGGCAGTTGAGATTCGGTAAAGTATCAAACATTTCAGCTTCAGCAGTCTACTACTACCAAGTCAATTTCATTTCAGATATTACTTGCTAAGATTTAGCATTTACAAAATCTACAACTCTACAATGGCTTTCATTAAGAATTCGGTTAGCAAGTATTACCAGAAATTTTTTAAAATAGTGGTCAAGTAAATCGAAAAGTTGGGAAATTAACTTTTTGTAATTTATTATCTTAGATTTTGTCTATCTTCTGTGTTGCTGTTGCACTCATTCTCGTCTGCAATCAAGCTTATGTTGAAGCAGGTTTTGGCGGTGGATATGGCGGCTACGGCGGTTTCGGCGGCGGCGCCTACGGAGGAGGTGGCTACGGAGGAGGTATATAAAATAGGTCTTTTGTGGTCGATTAGGAAATGCAAGAAAAATAAATAAAAATAGGATAGTTTATTTAAATGTGTCCAAATATTTTATACTCACAGGATTTGGGCGTGGAGGATACGGCGGGGGATTCGGCGGATTTGGAGGATTTGGAGGTCATGGACGTGGATATGGAAAATAGAATTTGTCAAGAATACAGACCAGAGCAAATCTGAACCCATATGTAAATATTTTACCAAAATCTTCATTTCCTATCTCATTTTGTACCTACTAGAAGTGTAAGCAAAAGAAATAAATGAGCAGGTCACGGGTATTTCTTCTCTAATTAACTTTCGGGACTTTCTAAAGATTTTCATGATTAAATTGTACATTTTTGTATATTATTTATGTGAACTCTGCTTGTGTATGTTTTCCATTAGCCAAACTATTAATAAAGAAAATAATGTGATTTTTCTATATGGAAATTATTCAGAATTGATTAAAATAGACACATTTATTACTGACGATGTGGTTCGGCATAATGAAATTCTACAGATTGTTTTACAAAATGTATTGGAGACATAAGAGCAAAAATACGCCTGGAAAAATTCCGCATCATTGAAGCAGTCGTAGGTGTCACCGACAATTAATTGCTTGAAACTTACCCGTAAGAAATATAGTCAACTTGAGGTGTTCCACAATTTTTCGATATAGCATAATATGCATGTGGTCCTATTGGCTATTGAAGTGCTGGTACGGACAAAAGAGGAGCCGTTGAAAAAGTAGACAAAATTGGGACAAATGTTATCTTCAAATTGGTCAAAGTCCTCATAAGATAAAGAAGGTCTTGTTCATTGTATCTATCATTGGAAATTGCTCGGTCCATTATCGTTAGTTCCTTTAATTCTAGTAAATTATCTGCAATGCAGCGAAGACACCAAGATGGCCCAATTTCCTGTATGAAAATTAAAGGAAACATTTCCATCAACATTCGTTTCGTCAAAATAACTAGAATTGTAATATTTTCGTAAAAAACATCAGCAAATTAATAATTGTAGTTTAAAGTACATGGGAAACAAGTTTCAGCGACTTCAATTTGGTAAGATATTGGAATCCCAAGTGAAGAGAGAATGTCGTGATCGTCATTTTTGTGCCAACTTCAGTTTCAATTCGTAAATCAGACAAATCTGTATTGGTAATTCATGAACATAAAGATTATAAATCTGTAAATATTAAACATATCATTTATTACGTTTATTAGTAGGTAGAAAAATAAAAATGGAGTTTACGTTTAAGATTTCCAATGTAAGTTGAATTTCTGATTTCATTTGGTCTTGCCGGAATGTAGCATCCACAGGGCAATTGATTTTCTGGTCTAGAAGCAGTTTTCAAGTCCATGACAGGTATTCCAGTGACTCCAGTGTCACTGAATCCGAAAGTGGTAGTAATATTGAGCATCTCTAATTTCTGCCATCCCTCGTAAACGAGTTCCATGAGTTTATCAGTCATCCTCTTCATCATCAGATACTTGACATTGGGAAAAGCATTTATAAAGTTTTTGAGAGCTTTGAGAATTTGTTTGGGAGCATGAGAAGTATCTTCGTAATTAACTGCAAGAAACTGAAGGCTTTCGCAGATTTTCATTTCCTTGAGCTCTAAAGTGGCAGGACTGACTCTGCTCAACTGTAATTTGTCCAACTTGGGAGCATTAGTTAGAATGGAGTCCATACTAACGCTGCCCTTCCAAGTCGTCAATCTTAGCGTCAGTAGTTGTTTCATCGTCACGGGTAAGATAAATGGCAACTCTTCCTCATCCCATTCATTTTTTATTTCTAAATATTCTAGTGAATGGCTGAAGCTCTGGAGAAAAGTTTTGAAGGATTCCGGACTAATGTCGAAACTCAGTTCTAATTGAATGGATTTTAAAAATCTCCATTCCTTTTGACCGAGAATTTCCATACTTTGTTGCCCAATCATTCGAACCTCCAGAAATTTTAAGTGTTCCAAACGAGACTTTTGAAATAAATCTCCTTTTAGTGGGAAAGGCCATTTGAGCAGATTCAAATTACGCAAATTTGGGGAAAGGCTAATGAGTTTCTCCAGGGATGTCGGGTCATTTCGCCTCCAGTTTTCTTCGCAAGACAAAACAATCGACTCAAGATCATGGAGCCCTGTGAATTTTTCTGGAGAAGGTGCTGGTACGTTCATAATATTATTATCTGCCTCTGTTGCTTCTGTGTCTTCGATAACTATTCTGATCTCTGGTACGGGCATTGGCATTCCGTTCCCTGGTGTAAATCCAGTTTTCCTCCGAACTTGAACTATTTCTTCCTCCTCTCCATCGTCAAAAAGGTTGAGAGAAAGTTCTTTCAGGTTCCTTAGACAGTGAAGCTTGTCGATGAACAAAGGAAAACTTTTCCCTTCAAGATTTAGCACCAGGTAAATTATCGAATGGCCGACAACGTCAAAGAATCTCTGAACCGAGCTGCTATCCATGTCGAACAGTTTCAAGAAAACTCTTCCGACGGGAATGTCAAGGCTTTTGCTCATTAACTTCACATAATAGTCCATGCCTCTTTGTAGGATCACAACTCCTTCGATTTTGTGACGAAGAACTATACAAAGCCTCTTTGTTCCAGAATTTGCTTACCTGGCGACATCGTAATAGCTCATTTACCGTAAGATATTCAAACACGTGGGTGAAAACCTGAAATCCCATCCAATTAACCGTCATTTTAGTATTTGACATCTATTTTAATTATCTCCAACAAGAAATAAATTTTGACAAACTTCTTCTAATGACAATTAAATGCAACAAAAAACTTACGTTACTTTCCCGAATGGCTTTTATAACAACGGGACTTATTGCCATTTTCGGCAGTGTCTTTTCTCCATGTTTTTCCTTATTCCCCTTGGGTTTTCCATTTTGAGTAGGTAGAATATTTCGATTTTCATCCACTCCTTTCACTGCTTTCGAAGAACAGCAAAGCATTTTTGCAATAAAATTAAAATGTTATTTTCCAAGCTACAATAACCGCCTTTCTATACACTTTACTAGTGAACTTGAGCTCCACAGATTGATGGAAGAGTAGATGTGTAGTAGATCTTATCAATAATATGCGAGGCTAACCTAATAAACACGAAAAAATTAATTATCTTCTAATCACTTGTAAACTTACATAATTTGATAATGACCCACACACCAAAACTTTCGTTGAGAACATTTAAAAGCAAGGCAGAAAAATAATGTTCTACGATGTGAGTTTCAAATGGCAAACATAAAATGCTACAAATGTGTTATATCGTTTAACAGTTAGTCCACTCCATTTGCATGCATGTAATTGTAAAAGACAGATTTACATTATCGTCCAACGAATATATTGACAAGGGTAGCTTATGCATGAATTGAAAACAAAAATCAATTATCATTCATGATGTTTGACAATGACATTAAATGCGAAGTGTATCTCATTGAAAATAGCGACCAATAATAGACACATACCTGCCATACGTGGAGATACTTTAAATTAAAACTTATATTATTACATCTCGGTACTGAATAAACAGATAAGGATTAATTACTGTCGGCCCAATGATTACTGTCACCACATGGCAAAATCACAAGGCAATAATAAATTCCTCTCGAATCAATCATACTACACGACTTGAATGCAGGGCTTGTCAATATTTCTATTAAATATGATTTCAGATAACTGACAAGGTCTTACAACAAGTAAAACCTTTCGTGAGTAGCTATTGTTGGATGTGGGTGGATTCTATCCAATATTATACCTGTGTGCTCGGTTCTCGATCTAATGTGTGCTTCACTAAATGGGAAACTGATTACAAACAAATTGGTTCAAGGGCACACTCACTTGTTTACGTTATTAATATCAAATGCTCATACATGACATTGCATTACTAAAATTAGCTCAATGTACAATTCCTTGTACATTTATCTTTGATCTTTTAGTTGTATTTATTTTTAAAGTGCGTGTGTATTCAATCTACGTTTCCTATTCACAAATCTTCCTGCAAATACCTAGCTACTACTACTACATGATTGTTAGAGCGGACATTGACAGCATCGACTCCTTGCTGTCTAAAATAATGTATCTTGCACTGTCATGCACAAATGTGAGTATCTATACAGACGCTAAATTATTTGCACAAGCCAAACTAATTCTTGAAGAAAATTTAGTAATTGGAACAAGGCAATCGTTGTAATATTCGTCTTATGTATACTGCTGTCAAATGGAACAGCTTATACATTTAATTAGCACATTTAATTAACACACTTCGCTTAATAATTTGTGATAAGCAAACCTGTTGGTTTACATGACACATTCACACTATTTGCAGCTCTTTTCTGTTGGAAAATGTAAGAGTATATAGTAATTATTAAAAGCAATTAAATTCGATTATCGATTTAAACTTCACTCTCGTTACTACGTATTGCCTATGCAATCATGGCACTTAACTTTAGATGATTGCATGTGTCAAACACTTTAGGACATGCATTTACAGCTGTCACTTCACTTTCATGCAAAATAATTTCGCCCCTCCCACCTGTCCTAATTAATAATAAGCATGATACCATTAATATTTTCAAATGGACTCCATTTATATTAAAACATTTTCAGTTACAAAAATTAATGTCAATTATTGTGACAGATAATTGTGGGATCCAATTGGTAGTGATATAAAATTACTGCAAAAAATTGTAGTTTAACTGAACCAGTTAGCAAAAACAGTTGTGTAATAAAAATGCAATATTGATGTAGAGTGTTATACAGTCGAAACCGCGTATAAGTGAACGGATAAAGAGAATTTAACTTTAAGGGACAGTGCCTTTCAGGCTCTATTTGGCTTACATACCCACACTTTACTCAAAAGATCCAATACAAGGGAAACTGCCGTAAGGGACAAATTTTACCCGGTCCCCGTAATGTCCCTTATACGCGATTTCGACTGTATAAAGAAATCTCAACGATATAACTACACACTGTAATGTAATACAGTCTATTATGTTAAGGAAAAGAAATCCCGTAAAAGATATCGGTTTTTGTTGCATATACAGCCAATACAACTCACACTGCTCGTCTATTCAATTAAGATAAGTACTTGTGCTGCTAAGTTCAAATTGAGTGAAGAAAAAAGTAAGGGCATCTGTGCGTGTGTACATATATAGATAGTAGTAGGGAGTAGGGAGTTACGTTGTTCGATTATAGCATCAGGTATCGACTCCAGAATTAGATCTGGACAAGTTAAGAGGAGACGAAGCCACAAAGTTAAGATTGAAAGAGTTGGAAATTGAATTAAAGCGTCTTTCTTCTATTGACTTGGCCATTAGCTTCTCTTCTCTCCACTTGAAGAATAAGTGAGTGTGGCACCTTGAGGGAGTAATTGAAGGAAAGTATTCTATTGTCCTTTCATTTCGTTCGACAAAGACTTTGTCCGTGATTGCACGTTAAAAGCTTTTCACGGTCAATGCCTCCGCTACTCTATATGTCACTATCAATAAATAGTGTACCTAATGCATTATACAAAATCTAGAAACTATTTATATGTACTAAAACAGTATTTACTTTTTTATAGCCTCTATAATCCCTCCATTTATATTATTTAAATGATTGATTAGGCTTTAGGAAAAATCCTCGTCTATTTTACACTTAAAAGGTTTAGCAGTCTTGTGCTAATTGACAGAATGAAGGCACGCCCTAAATTAATTGCGTAACATTAAGTGTTCCAATTTGCAAAGGATACTAATAATTTCTTTAGAATTGCAGACAATGATTCCATTATAATGTCGTAGCTTTAATTCTCCGTACAATTAGCAGTCTATTTTCCATGGAAGAGCAAATGTCTTCTGAAGTTAAGTGAATCAATGCAGAGTAATAATGGAGTGAACGGAAAACACTTCAGACTTCTTTAACTCTAACTCTCTCATTCTCATTTCATTCTTCCCTTTAACCGCGCGCGCCACGCACGACATATATAAGTACATAGAAAATTCGACTCTATATTTATTTTACTACAAGTGACTATCCTCTAACTATACATTATAAAATACATTTAATAGCCATTTAATATTGGGAATGCATTTGCACATAATGCTTATAATTATTCTGCTAATACTTCTATAGTACACAATTTACGTAATACGTACATATACATACAGGGGGAAATTTTGATGAATTATCTTTTTTCGCTTAAGCAGTTCCCCAAAATTATTTTCCTACCTTTTCTACCATAGCAAACGTTCTTTTCGTTTACACTTTGAAGACATCACCGTTTGGAGTTTTATGAAAGTAGAAGTTTGCTTTGGTAGACAATGGAATTTTGGTAAGATACTTAGTAATGGATGCTTGTCATTTAGACACACATCAGTTTGGCAAAACAGAAACATAGCTAAAATATTTTTTACAAATATAACTTCCTAAATCTGATAATTGAAATCTCTATCCTTCAGAGAAACATGGTTAAAATTTTTATAAAATCTTTTATAACTCCTTAAACCTGATCAGTGATCAGTGAAATATTTCTATACATTTTTGGCAAATGAATCAAAAGTTTAAACAGAAATTTAGCATTTCACGAAATTTTACATTTTTGTTTGGACAAATTGACTTAAATTGAGCTGCAAGCCGCTACTTGGGCCAAAAAGAAGAATTTGATTTATACATGGTGTGGCGAAATGTAGAAAAATCCCCCTGTATATACTTAATGCATTAGTAGAACTATAAGTCTCAGGTTTCTATATGTACTAAAGCTTTTCTAGTAACTTGACTGTTAGCTCAGTCACTCAAGTTACGAGAATTGAACTAAACTAAACGCTTTGACTAAACTTCCTTCCTCCGACTTCACTCACATTGCAAAGCTCTGCTATTATAACGTGTCCTCATTCAACCAGCGTTTACCCATCACTTCTTTTCACCCAACAATAAACGAATCTCTATATCAGTCCTCTACTTATCTGCATATAAGCACATAATATATCTTTACATAAAATATATCTGGTATAATATAGAATTTTACGTTTATATGTCTTCATATAAGAATCTATCTACTTATGTGTGCCGGGTACTTACGTGCGACACGTTTACAATAGCTAAAACTTTTTTTTACTTCACGAGAATTCTCTTATGAATACTGCATCGATATATTCGGGATTCCTTTATGTTAGCCCGGGTAGTATAGCTATATACTAGAGGAAGGTGCTTTTTTCTTTTGACTTGATTTTAGGATAGGAAAGAAGGGAAACGGGTATATAGTGAATCAACTCATGTGAATCTAACGGGCAAATTGAACGGGAAAGAGGAAGAGAGGTCGAAGAAGCTATAGAAAGTAAAAGTCACTTTCACACTTCAATGTTAGCTTAGGTAATGAAATGAAAGAAAGTTCACGCCAGCCAGGCAATACAGTAAGTGCTCATGCATTTTATTCGTATTGACTCGGAATCTGAACCTGAACTACCTAAATAACTTTCACTCGTCCTTCCTTTTCCAACACCCTTACAATGCAATGATTCCAATAATAGCCGCTATGTACACTCGCATTGTCACATTGCATTATTACAATCTTTTTACAACGCAACGGAGAAAGCAATGCTTCTTTGATTCTCTATTGACTTGTCTTCGACAGACTACTTTCAAAACACATTCATAAGTTAACGAATATTACACAAACTTCTGTTTTCTTACTTTGGCATTATTGCATTATTCTCAGAGCAGTGTGCTACTCTGTAAGGAAGTACTATCTCTGTCCGTCTGTCTGTCCCTGAGCACAATAACTTTCGAACGGATTGACTTAAATTGTTCAAATTTTTTGAGTCATCTAGACGTCCATTGAGTTCGAAAATGAGGTCACTGGCATAAGGTCAACTGGGTCAACCTGAGATTGTCCCAGGAACGCTTTGAGATACACAGTTCAAATTTTCGTATTACGACGGCCTAAATAAAAGGTGAAAATAGGGTAAATACCTATGTAAAAGTCAACTGGGTCATTCTAAGGTCGTGTCAAAAACGTACCCAGGCACTTCGTTAAAACTTTATGCACATACTTCTATTGTTTAAAGTGACATTTAGCACGTACATGGAGTCAAATAGGTCATCAAGGTCACTGTCATACTCATACACCAACCTTACTCTGTATTATATCCTAATTAAATGGTTTATGTAATTATTTATTTATTAGCTCTTATGTATTTTATTATTATTTCAAATCGTGAATCGTGATAAGCACTCATTGACATTTATTAAAGTTCTAAAACTATTCATAAAACAGAACACATACCAAAGACATGGATCTAAATAACGTAGAAGACAATCATTTTTTAATATTTAGTATTCTTTTTTAAATGGACTTGAAATATTGAATTTTACAATTATGAAAAACCTGAATAATAATTCATTTGATTTGAACAAAAAATAGCATTTTAAGTAATAATTAAATTGCAGTTCTAGTATAAGCTCTGATAATATTTGACTGAAGATGAAAGTAAAAGATTTTGTGAGTCAGAGAGAATCACTTGATAGTTGTGAGTTCTGAGAAAATAGGTTAAAATGGGTTTTAAAGGAAAATGATGATCGTACATTATGCTGGTAGTGAGCTCATAGAGACTAAAGATAAGTGTTATTAGAATTCAGAGGGAGAGAATGGACTTTTGAGGGCTGGAGTCCATTTGGTATAGCTGGATCATCGTCGTCCTTCGACAATATGCGTCCGTCCGTTGGTTGCGTCAGTTGTGTCTAGTAGTAATAGCGTAATAGGTAGTCATTCAATAAAACGAAAGTATTCTATTCATTCTCTATAATATTACTTAGGTTTAGCTCTTTAGCCATCTCTGGATTCGTTATCTTCGAGGAAGATCTGTTGGAGAGGTGCGTAAACTGCGTGAAGTGTATGCAAGTCTTGGGTCTCCGTCTTCTCTAAATAATCTCCAGTATTTTTGTGTGCATTTAATATGAATATTTATGCGGGTCATTTGATTCTAATGTGATTTGCCAAGGTAAAAGATGTAAGACAGTGTCCTAATGCATAAACTATTGGGCAGAACGTTTAAAGAAGCTGTTAGAAAATTATCTAGGAGTAGAATCTAAGAGATTAGCTAATGCTCTAGTTAATACTATTGAATCTACGTTACTTATGGCCTCATGTTCACTTGAGTCTATGCTCTTAATAAAGTTTGGACGTGGTAAAGAGCTCCCATTCTCCATTATTCAGCTAAAAATGGAGTAGAAAAGGAACTGGAGGTGAATTCAGTGTAAGTGCTCTAAATAAATGTTCATTCTTTCGTTGACAATCTCTTCCCTTCCAACTAAAACATTATTGTACTATTTTATAGAGTAGCAGAAAGCAAAGGTCAGACCTCTACACACGACTAAAACATATGTAGACTGATTCTCATGTATGTCCGTCACTTCTAATCGTAACTTGGTTTGCTTAGTAGCTTGATCTATGTTTTTCTCCCTTTTCTCCCTCTTCACCTTCTTTCTCCAGCCTTCTTCTTCGTCCTAATGGACAACCATTCCATAATAGAGAATGTGAACCCATTTGCCATGAAAGCAAATGGTGTGAAACGGAAATACGTGGAGCCTTGTGCCGTAGCTCTACCTTTATTATATCCTGTACCTATTTTACTTTATTACCTGGGGGCTATGAGGGTGGCTCTTTTACTAAGACCTGATGCATTTACTTTTATCCTTAGTTGACTATTATAAAAAACATGCTTCTTCAATTTTACATAACATCTATATGAAGTATTTACTTGGGCTTTCTATATATTTGTGTTGCACTTTATGTACACTGTCAACTTGGGACACATGACACATCACTTCTTTTCAAATCCTCATTGTTGACAAGAATTGGTGAGTGCATTTTCTATTTTATCATTCCCACTAGTTTTATAAAACTATTACGATTATCTATATACACTCTGTCTTGGAATAAAAGATAGTTTCCAGGAGGAGAACCCTCTTTTCCCGACAAAATAATAGCACAATGCTACCGAAAAAGACGAATGTAAAAGCGACAAATTTTACTCCCGGGACGGAATTATTGACTTTCACTGCATTTACATTGCTGGGGTGTGGGATACTTGATTTATGCCATTTCTATCGCCGATTCTCGATTGGACAGTCAAAATTGAAAGTAAATACCCGTAAACTGGAAAAGCGTATGCACAGATTTTCCTGCACTGCAACACAACGAAAATACATAATAATAATTAGAATGAAGTCGATTATTGTGTTTTTGCTTAACTCAAAACAATCGTCTTAATAATTGCAGGTTTAATACACTTAGTCAAGTAATAAGTTCATAATAATTGAAGAGCATGAAGTTTTGAAATGATTTTCGAGTTACATGAAATTATAGTAACACCTTATTGTCTTTCGCTGTCATTTTATCATCTGGGTGCTTTGCTGTCATTTTCAGTCCCTACAACAATCAATTATCATTGAATACATCCCCGTAATTATAATCGGGTAAGAAACTCCCGACACCCATTAGGATCAGTAAATGCATTACAATGATAGTATGCTCTCACTATACTTACCTTTCACAATATAATGCAATTTTATGTAGGATATAAGTTTTCTTCATATGTTTAATGTATATCTTTAAGAGATAGTGGTGATATATGGAGGAAGACAGTATAGAAGTGTACTGTGGTTAGTTTTGGTGTGAAAATGAAATATGTCTGACGACAGGGGTTGATCTAATGCGTCAATATAGGCCATAAATAGAGTCGTGAATGGAAATATGAAAGGATATTGCGAAGATAGACAGACAGAGTGAATTCTAGAGCTGGTTCTGAGTTGAACGGAGCGGGGAATTGTATTATGAATGTACTTGGGCTCTTTACTTACAGCTTACATGTGTGTTATGGTTTATATCGGCGTAATAATATAGGATGAGTGTTAAGAATGCCGATTCAGTGTGCAGTTGCCAGTTAAGTAGGAAAATAGGGAGATAGTGGTAGGAGCTGACACGAAGTTATTTCGGCCCTGCACTCTCTTTTCACCGATTGAGCATAGGAGGAAACGGTGCGGTGTGGTGGACGTGGACGGTGAGTAGGAAGTAGGAAGTAAGTAGGCGAGGCAATAGTGAGGAAGCAGAGGAAGGCAAAAGACGATATATCACAATATAATATTTCCTTAAGTGTATTGTATAATATGAGGGAATGCCGAGAGTGGATCTACTAGCCTGTCATAATGGCTCAGGCTTAGCGTGCCCTGTCCCGACAATGCCACTGCCACCCTAAATACGAATTTCATGGCTAAATTGAGCATTACTAATCAGATCTGCACAAAAGAAGACACAAAGCACACATTATGAAATAGCTGAACAGACACATTCCCTATTCCGGAACATCTTTCATCTATAACATCCATCTACTTACTACTACGCACGCTTTCGTACCTACAAAGACTTACTACTTACCTTACTCTCCGTCCGTAATGTTACAATTTCTACTGCGTATGAAATATTCCCATCCATCATCATAATATCATCAATGATGCATTAACCCTATAATATCCACCCCATATAGGTAGTACGTATATGGTTTTTCTTGTTTTAATTATATGTAGGTAGAAAGTAGAAACTACTATTCGTATAACATTGTAATGTAAAAGCGGTTGACACTGAAGAATACAAAAATCGCTAAATGAAGGCTTTGAGGAATTTTTGTGACAATTTGAGTTTGGTTTACTTTTTATAGCATTCAAAATAGGAATTACCTGAGAAAATTATCTGAACTGAGACAAGTCGCAAATTCCGTTCAATATGCGATACTAAGTTTGATTTTTTGCAAACAAAAAAGTTACAATTTTCAATGGATAGAGATACTTGAGAAATCAAAAAGTCAAACCAACCTAATTCAAATTATTCAGATTTAATATTTAGACCATTGTAAAATAATCTTACAAGGAGCAAACTATTACTAATCCTTAGAATTTGTTACACAACACAATTTTAGGGTTTTTAATTACCATTGGCGGTGCGAAATCAGCAAAAATACAACGCTTTCATAAGTACGTTTACTTTTATGTGCCTTATTGAAAGTCATAATTCAGCTTCCAATGGTGAAAGTCAATGATTGATAATAGGACATTATAATATGTGAGGTTTATATTCTGAAGAGAGTAAACTAGCGGTGTAAAGATGCGTAAGCATTGTAAGATTGTAAGGAACAGAGGGAAAGATGAAAGCATTTCTCTTTTTCACTCTTTGTAGACAGGGAACATAGTTGGTGGGGAATTTTTTTCCACAGGATAATTTATTAACAATATATTTTCTAATATTCCCCTGGAAGTTGTGAAGATATAGTATAAAAATAAGAAAGAGCAGGGATATAGGAATCTTAGTAGTAAGTAATAAGAGTGACGGTTTGGTTATGTTTGGTTAGAGTTGGTGGTTGACTCTTTGTCTTTGATATATCTGAAAATATTTTTAGCTTTTCCGCAAACTAGACAGTAGTCGAAATATAGGAGGCCACAAAAGCCTCAACTAAATTGTGAGGAGGGCAAGGAGGTTGAGGAATATCCCAGGACACAACAGCAGATGAGATGAGATGAGAGTTGGCTCAACATAACACAACCAAAGCAAAGCAAACGAAACCACGAAGGAAGTTCGTCGGAGGACAAGACAGAAGACAAGCGTAGGATCTGGAATCCACGGAGGATGACTCGTTCTTGGGATTCTAACGTAGAACAGGATCCCAATGTGTAACTACCCAGTCAACTAAAAGCCAAAGTCCCTGCAATTCCTTGGCAAAATGTAGGGAAAACGTGGAAAAGGCTGAATGTCTGGAGTTGTGTGTGTTGGGAGTAGTAGTGCGAGGAAAGCTTAGCGTATCTGTAGTTGTATGTAGTAGTAAAGGCAAAGAAGTGAGGCGGAAGGAACCGAAGCAAACATTAGAGAACCCCACGAGACTAATTTTACTGATGGCTCCCCTTCGCTCTTTCCTTCCCCTTCAGAATATCTTAAGATTCCAAAAAGTCCACAATCCGGAAGGAACGAAGAGCAAAAGTCTGGATTGGCAAGTGGGAATTCATAAATAAAAGCCAGCCAACAAGACCCTGCACGCTTTCCCTTAAAAAATGAACCAAACTCCAAGTCTTCCAGACTACATAACGAAGGCATCAACCATCACAACCTCCTCCCTGCACTTTGCGCGATGGAAAAAAGTTGATTTTCTTATCCATCTCTCCTCTATCTACTACTGTCCTCTTCCTATCTAGCTACCTTTTCCTAATCCACATCACATCACCACTAACTATAACATTCTTCTCCTTTGCCTCACTTTACAAAAATATCCAACACGATTTACTCCCTATTTAGTCTTTACCGAGTATCTCGTATGTTGTATCTTTATTCTGCAAATACATCAACGTTACGTACCTACATCGCACTTCACATCTTCTCCCGCCTAACACGCAACTTCCTAGGGAATACCCTCACTTCTTGTCTCTCAGGAGAAATTCTCCTCAGAAAAACTTAAATTCCACACATTACTATTCTGACTCATAGTACGGCCTAACATTATTTTACTGAAAATATTTTACACATTCACTGAATATTAAATATTACGAAGGAAAATGCAAAATTCTCATTTATCGTCAATTGAAATTTTCACCAGTTGTAATAACGCTTTGGCCTCTAATGCTTTGCTAATGCTTTGGCCTCTAATGTGTGACAATAATTTTCTGATTCCTTTGTTAAAACATTTGTTGTTATCATCCTGCTACAATAAAAAGCATTTATTTGTAAGTGTGTGAAAAAGGCACTTTAATCTTAATGACGTTCTAAATGTAACACAAGTGGTTAAGTGTTCAGGTAGCTGAAACGGAGAATGTGGTGGTGTTTCTTCCAGCATGTGTAATGTTCTTAGGTAGAGTCTAGAGTGAGTAGGGTGTATTAATAGTGAACCACCGCAAAGAATTCATTGCTTTTCCGTGTCTGAGTTGTCCAGCTCTCCCTGCATGGGTTTTATCCCAAGCCTCTTCATTGTGGTAGATTTATTTAGGAGAGCGAGAGAGAGAGAATGGCCCTCGTTTTGTTGCCGCAATGAAAGTGAAGATATAATGAGAGATAATTTCGTCGGGAAAATAGCCGACTCTACTTATGGATGATGGTAGTGTTAATAGTTAAGGATACACCTCTACTACCTCCCTCTGCTTAACTCGACTTAATCTCTAAATGGACTCCCTCTCCTCTATCTTTTATATAAATTCCACTTCCACCTTTAATTTTACTTCACAGCGTATTTTCATTAAAAGAGTGAGTGGAGCTCACAGAGAGAGTGCCCGCATGCAGTTGTTGTGTCATGTAATAATAACATTCGACGATCAATAAAATGCACTTTGAAATTAAGTGTTATTTAGTCTAAGCTGTATATAATCCCAAAAAGGGCATTTACATGAACCCTTAAGTATATCATTTCATTATCTCTTATATAAGTTGACTAATGTTTTGAAAATGGCAGTTCTGTAATGCACAATGCAGTCCATTGATAATTGCAGCAATTTTCTGAAGTGATATGGGGGATATATGAACTTAATAATAGAGTGTTAAATGAATGCAGTTCACTGCAGCAGTCAGAACTTCAGAAGTTGAATATAATCATCCTACTCTCAACATAATGATCATAATCATAATAATGGTGTGTTTTAATGCATAGTCGTCGTGTATTTATTGTAGGCCAATAAGCGGGCTGTTTATAGTTGTTAGTCTTTAATGGCGATGCAGATGAATGAGAAGATTTAATGCAGTCCCGACCTGACAATGTTATTCACAATAGTGCAGGAGTTTAGTGCAGATGTACGTGAAAAGGGATGGAAAATAGGCGTGAAAAGCGAAACAATTTAATGCAGTCCCGACCTGACAATGTTATTCACAATAGTGCAGGAGTTTAGTGCAGATGTACGTGAAAAGGGATGGAAAATAGGCGTGAAAAGGGAAACATATTAAAAGCAATTCTCAATAGATTAGAGGATGCAAGGTTAATCCTATGGATTCTTGTTTTCTATGAATCTATGTAACTATATTTGACTTTTAGACTGTGGAAGGGCCGCAGCGTGTAATGTACTTGTCCAATGCACTCTATTATTCTCATGCCATGTAACATGTGTCCATGTAAAGAAAGGCCTTTAAAAATCAAGAGAGGACTTTATATTTGACTCACGATCAAATTTATCGTCTGCAGTCTGCACTGATGCACTGCGTACGACCAGAGATATAACTATAACTCATTTTCCGAACTCGCTTTATGACATTTTCTTATATCCCTTTCCAACTGAACCGNTATAACTCATTTTCCGAACTCGCTTTATGACATTTTCTTATATCCCTTTCCAACTGAACCGGAAAAGGGGCCTGGAATCCTACAACCTGCACTTCTCACAACCTTTCTCTATTTCTAACGTCTTCGAAACCAATTACAATACTAAAAGCCCTTACTTATTGTTAACCTGGTATGTAAATAAGAATCATGTGTCAATGCTTTTCGTTCCTTTATCGTATTAAATAAATTTTGTGATCAACATTTACTTTTAGAATTGCAGGAAGAAATGACAAATATATGACCTAGGAAAAAGGTAAAGAAGCATTTTGAACTATAAAATAAAAAATATAAACCGGCTTGAATACGCTCAGGTGCGGTGACGGTCACTTTCTGTCACCTACATGTCACTTGCGTGTCACCTACGCGTAACCATTTTCACCTTCCAGACCTAAGCTAATCTAACCTAAATATTAATCTAAGTTAACGAAAAAGTAGCCGTAGCCAAATGAAATATTATTACGAATATAAAACTTTCAATGTGTACTATACGTTGAAATTATTTTCAGGAATGCGGAATTTTCAGTAGTTTAGTATGAGTGTTTATGTGCAGGTTTCTAAAGGTATTTGACGAAAATTCTCATTTTTATATTTCATGAACATGCTAGCTGGCAACGGAAAATCATATTGGCCAATAACATGCAGTTGTAATTTTATTTCGCTTTTACCTAGCTATGTCTGTGTCCAATTTGGAAATTAGTCTGATATTTCTAAATGGGAGGGGATCTGCTGGTGATAATCTCCTGGAAAATAATCTATTATTTACGGTATCGCAATAGAGTTTTGATGAAAAGGTTTGGTGTAATAGTCGAAAAATAATAAGATCGTTGATAATGGAAAGATCTATAGGGAATTGAGTAGTTAAGTAAGTAATTTCTTGCCGAGACTTGTCTTGGCTAGGGTTTGGCTCTTTTAAATAGGAAGAAAGTGTTTGATGGAGGGCTGTTGGTGAAGTCTGTATTAGTATTAGGTAAACTATTGCTGGATTGCTGGATTGGAAGTCAGTGCTGTAGTAGGAGTTAGGAACTGGGAATGAGTTGAGTAGTATTGTCGGAAAAGAAATGCACCTCCTTCTTATCCTTTCTTCTTCTTCATCTGCGACTAAAAAGCGATCGGAGTCAAAGATAAAAGTTTCTGGCCAATTTCTCGCCCGGTCAAACTCGGATTTATTTAACAAGGATTTCAGTTCCGATACGGATCTTTACAGTGAGCAATAAGAAAGGAGATTCCAGGGCATAAATACAACCACTAATGCTACCATTTTCCCTTATCATAAAATGTCGATGGAGTGGATCTCCATAAATTCCATACAGAGTTGACTCTAACGGCAATTTATTGGCAATCCTATCCGATACTCACTATTCACTCTTTCTCTTATTCTACTCTATACATAACTTCATACATTGTATTAACTTCTTCTCTCTCTCTCAATATATAGCCTTAAAATATTTGGCTATTCTCTATATATTCTCAGACAGACTCTTTTAATATGAAAATCCAAAAAAGCCCATCAGCCAATATACCTTGCCAAGTTACAGTTAGTCGCTATCAGCAAAAACCAAGCAATCTTATGCAATCCGATGCGATGCTTTTTTATATTATTGGGAACCGATACAATCCTGGAGAGATTTCTTACTTTGCATTTTCTGCATTACGTCACAGCTAATAATACAATTTGTTCAAAGCAGTTTTTGCAACCCCTAAGATATTACATGTCGTAAGATAACCACCACTAAATTACGCAACGACAGTTTTCATTTTTTGCATCTTTGTTGCAATGTGCAATCTTTCTCAAATATTTTTTCCAACCATTTGCATTTACCAAGGATTTAAAAAACTTTCTTAAATTCCCTGCCTTTGGCGTTTTCCGACAGTCTAATAATAATTTTCATTTTATACAAATATTTCAACGATTCTATGCTATTTATATCATAATGTTATGTTAACACATATCAAGCAACTATGCAGAAGTCGCAATTTATTTCGCTCTTTCGCGATATTTTTGCACATGACAAATATCATGTTTTGATGTACCTACCATGAAGAATTTCGTCATTTCTACTTTGACTATTGCTTAAGATCATATCATAGGTGGGTACCTATTGCATTTTGTTGAAAACTGATTTTACAGTCATTTCAGGGATCAGACTGATCAGAGATTGAATATCATGGATTTTCTTTTCTACAGTGCGCATTTAAAATTTCTGCCTATATAGTTTTAGCCCTTTTTCACCGGATACCATGAAAAATAAATTAAATTAATACTTTTTACAAAGTTTTGATTTCAATCAACAGATCGTGTGTTCTGATGTTTTTCGTAGAAACTCAACTGAATATATACGTCACACAATAACCTAAATTGTCGATGAATTTTCCGATACAAAACCTTCATGTTTCAATTTTCAATGCTGTTATAAATTGTTTCATGGCACATGGTTTACCTACTACACTACTATATATATAAATCTGCATGGCACACTTAAATTAAACTAATGCAGAAATAAAAAATTTATTGTTATTACCCTGTACCTTTTTATCACGTAATGCGTTACGTTGTTGATTGCAATAATTGCAAGTATTTCAGAGATTGTATGCTGTAGGCTATGCATGTCATGCCGCATTAAATTACAAAGTAAAACTTCCTTTTATTGATACTTTTAC
>JABASI010000777.1:0-32332 GCA_019776505.1 Tomocerus nigrus
GTACAAAATGGAATGTGTGTGAACTGTGAACTGTGAACTACAATGAGTCAGTAAGTGAGTAATGACAGTAATGAGTACTGGGAGACAACTTACTTACTTCCCTTTCTCGACATTAGTAGGCGGTACGGTAGCTATGTAAATATGCAAGATGCTCACACTGAAATGATAAATATAGATAATTGCATTTTGTAAAATTGTAATGCAATAATGCAAAGCATCTGGATACATTTAGCTGTTACCGTACTTTTAGGATTTTTACGATATAAGCCTTTTGTACGTGTATGAGATGACTATGATATGATTGCTAAAAGCTGAGGAAGTTAATGCATGGGGCAATGGTGAAAATTAAAATGAAAATTGAAAATGAACATTTGCCAGTTGATTATTTGTTTTGCTTTTCAAAGTTGAATACCTAATTGGATTACTAACTATCTAAAAATACGTAACGTGTGAAAATTGTGATACCGTCAAGGCGTCACGAGTCACATCAATACCGACCTACTAGCTGAAGTATGTATTTCTGCATGACATTCCGAATAATATACCCAATTTGCTCTTAAGATTATACCTTCCCTCCCCACTCCCCATCGTTTTCAGAGAAGAAACAGAAAGGTCAAGTAAGCTTAATTTACGTAACGTACCTTAGGGTACGTAAAAGCCACTAAAGGGTGGATAGAACAGTATACATATACAGAACAGAGAACAAGACATTTCATAAACGATGTTTAAAACAAAATTACAATATGGACAAAAAATACGTAGAAGTCAAAACTTGTTTTACGACTTGTTTTATCTTGTATAGGGGGAAAGATAATCTCTGTGTTTAACATCATGCTGGCATGTTTTCACCAATAACTGCATTTTATGTATCATAGCTGAGGTTTAAGTTATATGATGCAGTGATAAGATTGATAAATACTTTTACTACTACAAACTACATATTGAATCAGAAGCATGTACTTAGTGATACTTGTTTTCGTAGAATCTACTGCTAACTTTTGTTGATCCAGTTAAGTCGTTAAGTATAATCTGTTGTAATACAACTATACCCATAGCCTGTATCACTAAAGGCATGTGAATCATCTTTTTCGGAAATACTTAACTCGTGATGTGAATTTTGCCAGCAAATCCTACACTCCCACACCACATTTTGTGTCTGATGTTATCTAGAAGAACCGAGATATTTATTAGGCACATATACAACATTTATAATTTTATTATTGTATTTTTAAATGAGACTTCTGAAAAGGGAAATTGCATTATTCTGTAGCCTAAGCCTCTCTTCTCCCCCTCGTTCGATTCCCACAAATATAAAAATATCAAAAGAATCAACTCGAACTGAAATGAAGCCTTCCCCTGTCAATTTACTTTATAACTGTAATTCATTGTATGGAAAGGACCTTGTATAGGTGTACCCGGGTATCTTATCTGTAATTGGAAGTCATTTGTACTTAAGTACTTGTACATTTGATTGCCTGTTGGTGAAATATATAGTACATAATATATATCATGACATGACGTATATGACTATAAAATCATCTAGGTATACCTACTTTTAAATGATTGATTCTGTTTTATGTCTTGCTTTTTGAATCTACTTAGATGCCGCAGCCTCAGATCTTTTGATGTCCACGCAAGGATAATAACTAACATGTTAATTTACTAACTAAAATCATTTTAAAAACCTTGACAAGCTAGTGACAGTAAGTGAGACTTCTCTGTCATAAAATTAGGTCATTCTATGTTTTAATGTGTAATATTTAAATATTTAGTGATATACCTAATCTAAACTGACTCAATCAATCACTACAAGTTACAATTAAGGTTTGTGTCATTGTATCTTTTTGCTGGATACAAAAGGTAATGCCCCTTCTTTAAGATTTAATTTTGGTATATTCAGAATATTCTTGAAGTGAAGATAATATTCGAATTGAGGCTATATGCGATGCTTGTAACACTGCTGCGTAAAAAATACATACACTATTTATTATTAGCATCGTTGATGTTTTCTCATTCTTGTCTACACCTACTCGACGCCCCGTTCAATACAAATAATGTTTTCACATCTAGGTATGTCCATTGAATTGAAATGTTTTCTCTTGCGAAAACAAGCCAAACAACTTTGATGGCTTGAAAAATGATACCAAACTTTATTGCAACAATAAAAGCCTTTCTACTTATGTATATAGTGAAGTATAAAAGCCTTGATTTGTTAATTTGAGTTGTATGTACCTGCCTCTTTGTATGTTCTTTTCCCTTATTATTATTATTACTAATGTTCTGTTGAGGCTGAAGAAGTCTCGTTGTGTCAACGAAATTGGTGGAGCATTATGGAAAAACAGATGTATACTTAGGAGAAGAGCTTTGACTTAAGCAAACAAATGCATCGATTGCATAGAAGAATTGAACTACCTATATAACTATATAGTGCTACGAGATAGAAGATGGTATAGGAGATGCCATATTAAATCAAAGTGTAAAGGTCAACTGTCAAGTTGAGTCGAACTCTCCCGAGTACGGTATTTGCCAAAGTAGAAGTCATAAAATAGTTCGTGTAATGGAAAACTTTTGAGAAAGGTAAAGGATAAAATACGTTCAGTAAAAGATATTATTATACCTACACTCTACACCTAGTAGAAGTTAGTGTAAGTTATTAGATAAATGTATAACTAACATAAAAATATTATAGCGTCTGTGAGTTAGGTATTGCATTGTTGCATAGCATAAATTATATATAATTCCGAGTAACTATGCATTATTGACAATTATTGTTTTTTGTATATTTAAACGAAAACTAAATGGAGCAAAAATCACTGTCCCATAATCTGGAATTCCCCTATACCCGGATTCGGGATCCCTTATACGCGTTTTCCAATATTGTTGTTTGTATATTTAAACGAAAACTAAATGGAGCAAAAATCACTGTCCCATAATCTGGAATTCCCCTATACCCGGATTCGGGATCCCTTATACGCGTTTTCCACTGTAGTATGAAATGAAATAAATGTATTGCGCACAGCTGAGTTCTCAGAGAGATATAAACTTATACTTGCAATTATGCAATTTTTCTTTTTAAACATATTTCTCTATAGAAGAAATACTCAAGGACAATACCACAGATGACAATTCTACTGCTAAAGTCTCGTAGATACAGCAGAATAAGTAGTTTATTTTATTTTTTTGAATCCTGACAGGAGTTAGAACTTGGAATATAATTTCATATCACTAGAAGTTAAGTATATATCTTTGCTTCTCAATTCGCATCTCCGTCTTACTTAAGTGTATAGTGTATCTGTATGCATATGTGTGGTATTAATACGAGCGAGCACAAGCAAATGTACATTAAGACCTGACGTTGTTGATGGAAAAAAACTGTAGATGAACATGTGCAAATATTTGCGCAATTGTATAATATGTACTCATTGTACCTACATTCATAATATCCGTAAGTATGTTACGTTAACCTAGAGATTGTTTTATTGAAGTATTAAGTTTTAGCACGTACAGTATGCATTTACCCAAGTCCAATGCTGAAATAATATACCTCTGGTTTAGCAGATATACCAACAAAGTATTCAATTCGGTAATTGCGCACACCTAGTATCTGCTTATTGTTATTTTGTCTGCAATACTTAGGAAGCGTCGGGCTTTTGTGAGCGAAAGTTAAGCATTACAATGCATGTTACGCATAACAGAACTGTTAACTGTTTGTATTGTTATAAACTGAATTGTCACTATTACTGGCGAAACATGATAAGCTCTGAGTTTAGGGTATAATAATGTTAGTAATGCATTCCGTATCTCTACTACTTACCGACATTATAATGTCATGAATTAAGTAAACTAAATTCAGACACTTTTTTAAAGTATAATAATGTTAGTAATGCATTCCGTATCTCTACTACTTACCGACATTATAATGTCATGAATTAAGTAAACTAAATTCAGACACTTAGTTCGTGTTCGTTATTTCTGATTTTCCAAAATGAAAATTTGACTTAAATGCCTCTCCAAAAAGTACTTTCGTTTAAGAATAATATATCTATAGTTTACAAAAATTTACGGGGTTGTTAAAAGAAATTGCTTTTTAGATTTGCCAAATGAATTCACTTCCCCTGTCATATTTTGTATGGTTTTTTGCGTTCTACACTTGCACTTTTGTGTACATACGTTAATAAATTTAAAGAATTAGGCCACTTAAGTCCTACTTTTCGGCTAAACGCACGTAGTAGCCCAGTATTTATTACTTCTATTTGCACGCAGCATGTCACATAAAAGAAAATTCTCAAATGTCTGCTCGTCATATGTTAACCATGTACCAATATGATAATAATAATTATAGCGATTACTATTACGTTACGTAAAGGTAAAAATGTTTCATTCGTTCTGTGACTCGAAAAGTGTACGTAGGGCAGAAGCGTAGTAAAAGGTTGTGTTAAAAAAAGTGAAGTAAAAATATATTATTATTTTAAAGTTAATTATTACCTTTAGCTAGCGCTTGCTTATGTATATACATACATACCTTAATATTGGTACTTGCTCAGAATCGCAGAACACTAAAGTTAACAAAAACGCAAAGAGTTTTAAAAACGCTACGATTGCAATTTGTAACTGATGTCTATTGCTCTTTACAAAGTTGATAAAGCTATAACATCGACAATATCGTATGTTATGTATATCCTAGCCGTATTCATATTATGTTTAATTTAATCCACCGAAGGTGTTGTATGGAAGTATGCTTGCGCATTGTTTGTTTGGTAGTGTACAAATAGTCGCATAAGTGTACACATCAAGTTATTAGTAAAAATTAATAGCAGAAATTAAAAATTGACAAGAACATTAAAATGCTATCAGTATAGGATTAGGTAAGCTTTTTGTAGCAATGTAGCATCATACTTGAATTAAACATTGCAAAGCTGACGACAAGACCAGGATTAACTATGGCGGCTTCTTGTAGACTTTGAGCCGACGTTATTCAATATTGCACGTAGTTTGGGACTGTGAAAGCTTTCCCTCGTATGCACTCAAGTCCTGTCCGTACAATACACAAATAATCAATAGAATTTAATTAAGAGCAATTATTTATAATGTCTNAGCTTTCCCTCGTATGCACTCAAGTCCTGTCCGTACAATACACAAATAATCAATAGAATTTAATTAAGAGCAATTATTTATAATGTCTAGTCAACATTAGCCAGACAGCACAGTACCCGTTGTTCAATGAACAGTGAGTAGTTTGAGTACTTTAAGTCGTTTCAATGTACTGAATGTACCAGCAGTACCGATCGAAAGGGAAGTTAGCCAGGGTGATTTGATTAGCATACTACAATACCCTCCCACATTACCTCTCTATACTACAGATATTCTATACTCTATGCATTAAATTAGTATATTATACTATCTGTGTGTGTATGTGTATTATAAGTAAAGGACTTAAAAAATTGCATTGCAATGTAGATATATTATTATGTAGCTACATGCTACGTGTATTTTTACAGTAGGCACAGGCACAACAAGATATATAGCCTGGATATTTTGTGGCATTGCATTATACTATACGGAAACTGACGGAAAGGCTTTAGCGTTTAGTTAGGTTCACTCGGAGATTGACTTCGTATACCTGAGATAGTCTTTGCATTATATTATTACTCACTGCTCGGACAGTGACACAATCACTTAAAGTGAAAACATTAGCAGTCGGCTTACAGCTCTATTTTATTTAAAAGTATTTGCTTGCTTAGCTCACGGCTTCCTTTTTTCCTTCTTATCATATCACTTTACGATATAAACTCGAAACTGTGTATGTGTATCTTTATATGAAATTAGATATAGCACAAAAATATATACCACACAGCAGTGCCACAGTTTACTCTCTGTCATCTAGTATACCTGTAATTCTTATTGGTCTGGTTGTCTATATTATAGTCTTGTTGTGGAGGTTACTGTATCATTGGATTGAAGTATAAATGGGCTTGATTATGCGCAGTGATGATTGTATTTGTTACTGAACTGATGCTAAATCCAACCTGTTCTTTTCGAATTGAGTGTAATGTGTAAATTGAGTTATAATATAATACTCAACTCACTGAAAGTGTATGATGTAGCTAATGGAAGTTGAAGTCTGAAGTTTCCAAGATTGCAAAGTTGATTAATTTCGAGGAGGTTGTAACGCAAGTATTGTCCATAAGTACCCAATTACTTTTTTCTATTTGCATGAAAACTGTTGTTCATTGAGAATGCTCCAGAATGCGTAATCAGTTGTATAGTTCAAACCAAAGAGAGAACTCCCGTAAAATGTGGAATGCCTGTGCTAGTACTGTACTGTGGCTACCTAATGTCAGCGAAGTCAACAATGCAGTAGTGCTTGTATTTTTTGCTATCGCACTAAAATAATTACATGGATGCTAATAGGAATACAACAGGAGCGGTGTGTATTATTTTTATTCTATAGTTTTTGTTTAAGACGAAGACAAAGCCAGTAGTGCTTCTTTGTTACATGAGTCAAATGTACATGCAAATATGCACATCAGTAATTTAATGTTTCCTTTTTGTATCTTACTTGCAGAATTATTCATGAGAGTGGATTCACATCGGAAGACTTCAAGCAGTATCGTCCGGTAGTATATAGCAATACGATACAATCCCTTGTAGCCATCCTCAGAGCCATGCCCAATCTAGGAATCAACTTTGGGAATAATGAGAGAGAGGTCAATGTAAGTAACCTTACTTCATTCTAAACCAAATTATAATATTATAGAATTATACACAGCAATGATTAACTGGTAAAAAATACATTGCATAGGTTCTGTCATTATGTGTATTGTCTCGATTCATAGTAAATTTAACCTACAATAATAACTTTTTATTTATATGTGAATTGTAACGTAATAGATATTTATAGATAGTTAGACACCTAGACGAGGTAACTGCATGAAGGTATGGAACAAACAAACGTACGCAGACTAGTAGTAAAAATGTACTAAAAACGTAGATACAATAGCTAGGCTTGCTTATACTCTAGTTAAACATATTTTACAGAGTTAATTTACTTTATATTGTTGTATTGACACTGGAAAAACTCGTATTTTACAAGATGTGGAGTGTCTAATTGTCTTTCTCTCAGTCTTGTAGTTATATTTTATGTATATGAATGATCTATAACCGCGTCGTGTGAGTCAACCGGTGGGAGACGATGTTTACAAGCTAGTAAAAATGCTTCTTGTTTATTTTTTTGTTTGTTATTTCCTATATGGAAGTACAATTATGTATTTATAGGATGTTAATAAAGTAGTTTATCTTGCTACTTTATCTTAAGTGCGCAAGAACTTGCAGCATGGCTCGATAAGTAATTAAATAGATGGAAATGGCACATCATTATATTCAAAGATTATAGGACAAGTTTTTTTTGAATCATAGCTTATTATAAAGTGCAGAATAAAAGACGGCGCAGACGACCACGCAAATTAAAGCACTAGTCGGCTACGAATGACGATAGAAGTCGTAAAATGACTTTTGACTTTTGTGTGAGCTTGAGTGTGTAGGTGTTGCTCTTGTTATAATACAGTTTGTATTTTAACGATAAACAACTGAAGGAGTGTAAGGGCTTTACTGGGTAACATTCTGTAATTAGCTTTTCAATAGTTAATGTGTGAAAATTTCAAGTTTTCCTTTGTTTCGTTTCACTCAAAGACTATTATGTTGCGAAAAAAAGTAGTGAGTTATATGATTATGTTATGATTGAGCTCTAAACCACCGTGAAGTGGAAGGAACAGTGTAGAAAAAAGATTTCGTCCCAAGATAAAGATCATTTAGTGCATATTGAGTTTATTTTATATTATTATTTTACTGATGATATAGATTGCCAACTATTACATTACTAAGCGAATTGAATGGATGAGCGCATAATATTATGATGTATACCTTCAGGACGATTATTTATAATTGGTAGGCGAAGTACATAGAAGGAAATCATAGAAGGAGAAGGATTGCTCGCTAATGAATAAATAATAGTTAGATAGAGCTAGAGCTTAATCCAGTCAGTGTCGGTCAATCGGTGGGTAATGCAGTTTTCTCCCTTCCCATACGTCATGCTGGGAGAGTAGATAATTAGTACAAACAATTATGTTAGTTTAAAGGTTTTCCATCCGCAGGTCGCGTCTTGTCATCTATTTAGTAACTAGCAGCAGTAGGTAATTCCGTAGGTAGCGAAGGAATGTTAATTAACTCCCCTTGAGTATCGAATTAAACTTTACTGCTAGCTGGGGTTAATGATACAATTTTAACTATAAAAACTCATTTTTCCAAATTATATATTTCAATATCATTATTTAAGACTAATTACATGGTATGTACTATACTGTAGTAATAAATAGAGCTAGAGTAGAGTAGTAGGATGTTGCAATTACTGCATACTTATGATATTAATGACATCCTGTCTGATTCAGGCATTCCGTGCAAGTGGAGAAAGACCAAAATCTCATAATTTCTCTTCTCTTCGCAAAATCAAAGAAAAAAGAGATATGAATGTATAATAAGATCGCTTTCGCAATTTCTTACAAGTTTCAAGTGCCAAGTAGCGTTGTAGAATTCGACCGTTATTAATTTAATAAAATAACAAAAAAAAAAATGCCGTGAATATTTTGTACTTTATTTAGCAAGCATGCAAGAACGATCCAATGAGCAATTACAACTGATTAAAACTAAATTGGCAGTTTATTTTTTGTATGTGGAATATATTTGATTGACTTTTATTGTGAATGTGAAACAAAAAAGATGATAACTCCGGGTCAAGAGGTCACAGACAAATAATTTTCCAATATTAAAAATCCAGATAAATGAGCGTTTCTGTTAGCCGTCATACATTAGTCTACGATAAATAGTGACTGAGAATATCAACTTATGACAGACACCATACAGATTTTATAATGAGTAATTGCATTGTTGAGACATGTCATGTAACTACTTTGGATATAATAATAGTAAGCATATAGGTATAGGTATGTATGGAATATAGAATGGGTAGTCAGATTCACTCTGCTGGTGTCCCATTGCTATGTGCTCTGCTGTGTAGCTTTGTCATGATTTGATTCGCTCGAAAGATTGCTTAGATTAGGTACTTAGTTGCCTTGTCTTGTCGTTCGTTCCGTTGGACTCTGTGCGGAATCGAGTTGAAAATCAAATTAAATAAAGGAAGCTACTTGAAGTCTCCTCTCTTGTACTCTTACTATCTCTATTCTGTTTTGTTCTCCGTCGACCCTCTTCCTTTTGTTTGCAAACAGCTAAACAGTCTCGTCCTCCTCAGTTTGCCGTTCGTTTTACATGGACTGGTGGCAGTGGTGGTATAGGTTATGGGGCAATGTAAAGATGTAACTATCTACTCTTCTGTATTTTCTCTGCAGGAGGATGTACCGCTTCGTACTCTTCTCTCTCTCTCTCTCTCTGTCTGTACTAGCAAGTGGAGGAGCGAGAGCCGATGTAGAAATGCGGAGAGAGAATTTATTGTAGAGCTAGAAAATGAGACTCATTCCACTTATTTCTTATTTCAATTCCGCATTTAGAAAGGCAAGTTGTTTATCCAACTTTGTTGACGCAACTGGATGTTTACTGTTTAGATGACGGTTTGTGCTTTGTTGTTGCACTGCATTGCTTGAAGTTTGCAATAAGATCTTCAAGGAAATACCGTGATGAGTCAAATGAAGTAATTTTGTATTGTTTGATGTTTGAGTTGTGGAGGTATAGCTGAAATGAATTCCAGAGGTTAGCCAACTGCTTCAGTTATGACTTATGACTTACAGTTACCAAGTAATTGTTACTTGTTTCCTCCTTCCAGCTGCACTAAGAATGTTTATAAGTAAGTCAGTCATTAAATACAAGAAAAATCATTTGTTAGTGTGTATGTATTAATACTGTTTATGTACTTTGAGCTGAAGTTTGAACATTGATGTTATGCAATAACGATTTCACTTACTTCTCAAACTTTCATCTTATTGCGGCAAACGCAGCTTTGTGGCCCTCAGACATGATCAAAATTTTGTTTACATTTTATATTAACAATTTCCACATGTCATGTACTCATTTTTATCTGCATAGGTCAATAAGGTCAATGGGGTCGGTCGAATATTTTTTAGCTAAACTAAAATACTTTGTAGTTAGTTAACCTCAGGGAAAACTGAACTGAAGTACATACAGCCATTTTACATTCTGATAAACTGATAATAAATATGAATACCAACAACAACAACCCGTAATGTCCATTTCGGGCTTGATTGCATTTGCAATGAGTCACGTTACAGATTAACTTGATTACTTGTGTCAATTTTCAATTTGGTGTAAAAATATTAAATTAGAATCGTCCAATTGTTGTAAGTACAATGTACATGATGTAACAACATCTTGAATTTTTGAGTCGCTAGAGAATTAAGGAATTAATTCCCGTGATTGCTTCTTAGGGTGTAGGTACTTATTTATTTCTGAAATGTGAAAGCCAAACTAAGGAATTTTCAGTTCATTTCGGTAGTCACGACACGAGTCATTTGTATTCAGCGCAGTGCAGTAGTTACGTGTACGATGCGAATGCTCGCTCAATTTATATATTGGTGTTCACTCGTTTTTAGTCATTTTCATTATGAAAGAGTAAAAGACTCACCAGGAAGTAATCATGAATGAATGAGCATCAATGTGGCTCTTCCTTTTTTGATTGTATATTTGAAATGATCATTTCAACATGAAGAGTTTAAAAGAAAACTAGAAAAAGTTATGTACATATCCTGCCATCCTGCCTTAGCGTTAAAAATTAAAGGTTCTAGGTTAGGTTCCTGAGTTAACTATTAAATATGGTTGTTAAAGGTAATTATTCGATTGGAGTCATCCCTTGCAATAGTAATTATGTCATTGCATATTCATGATGCAAATTCGAATGTACGGTACGCGTCGTACGTAGTAGTAAGTATAAGTATATTATCCTCTTTTCCTCTTCTGTGTTACAGATTATGTTCTATACACAAAAGAACAACAGAACGATAAACACTGCTATTTTATTCACCAGTGGTTTCGTAATGTTCACCTAAGAAATATATTTCTGTAATTCTGTAGACTGGTGGCTCTGTGCACAAGAGGCAGTTTTGGTACCGTCTCCATCGTTTTTGTGTTTATTGAACGCAGCATATTATCATTACGAGTATCAAAGTATCATTGTAGGTCGATGACATGAATGCGACACCGCAGTGTTTCTATCTACTTTGTCTGCTACCGTTGTCAGTGTAATTGTAAGTAATGTAGGTAAATGCAACCCGAGAGAGAAGCTTTACGGGACAGTTGAGCACTGCAGTGCTGAATGAAACAAGAAAGACACAACTTATCGTTGTGCTTCTATATGGTTAGCGGCACTTGCATAGAGTGTATAAGTATAGGGACAGGACAGGACAACTGACTACAAAATAATTATTACGATATTGTCAAGTCTCACCTTGTCACCTTCTCACTGTTGTTTACGATAATAATAGTACGAAATGTAGTTGGGGAACTATAATATGTAGATAAATAAATAAAAAATTAGATAGGTACCTAATGCATTATCTTTTACTCATTCCAACATAACCATTTGGACAGATATGAAATAAATCTCGTGTCCATGTCTATATAATAAAATTACATTTACAGCGTTTGAGTAACGTTGTAAAATGATACTTCGTTGTTTCATTATGCAAAATAATATTGTTTATTTTTTTAAGCATTTTACTGTGTTGGGAGACTGCAAGGGATAGGCAATAGGCATATTGGCATATAGTATAGGTAGATACGAACAACAATATGCAATGCATTGCATTGTGCAACCATTGCAATATTTGCAATGGTGTAACTTTTTGTACTGCACGGTATGTATTTATCATCGGAATGCATTAATACATTGAGTGTAATACATGTAATCACACGTACGTGTTAATAGGTAATGCATTTATTATGTGTGATTAGTTTAGTTTATTGCTGATTATGTGAGTATAAGACTTTTGTTTCCATAATTTTAATTAGTTATGAAAGTATGTGATAGAGAATGTTAATTTGAGATTTGAGGTTGAAATTCTTCATTCTCCTTCCAATAAGGGGGAAACTTATCGTTATAGAGTGTACAGTACAGTGCACTTCTAGACTATCTAGCTAGACCTACATTGCGATATTCTGTGCTGGGAAGTTTCATAATGATAATGGAAATGGATTGTCACTATCAGACTAGACGACTAGAAGAACTAAATAACTTAAATTGTTTCTCAGTTTCTGTGTATTCGGATAATTTTATCAGGCAGAAGTCACATGGTCTTGGTAACATCTAAAAGAATTAGTAAGTGTCTCTTAATAATTATATTATAGTTACGTTACGGTTATGTCTGCGTCTGGTTGTAATAATATAAGGAATGGTACAAAGAAATGCGACGAAGAAATTTCCGCTAAATTATTCGTTTAGCACTTGAAGTGACATTTCATTTTGCAACGGAATGCTGTCTGTCTACTTGCAACCTGAAAAGAAGCTAATCTTAAGATAGTGGAGGATCTTATCAGCTTTTCTGTCTCGCTCGCTGTGTCTGTTTTTGTGAAGTGACGGAATGAGTACCTCGTTCTTCATGGCATGCATTATTTACTAGGTAAAATGAAGCTGAGTGAGTGAGAGAAGAGAAGATGAGACAAAATTAAATTGATTAGATAATGTTAGTGTGAAGCGAAGTGAGAAACGGAATTGTATAGCCAAGGAGGAGAGGAAATGTCAGAAAAGTTTTAGTTAAGATGTGTAAGTAATGCAATCTAATTGCACAGGTAATTATGTTCTGTTAATGTGTGAATTGGGTGATTTTCTGATGAGTAATAATAATAGTAATGTGATATTTTGTTTGTATTCCACAGTCGGATGCCAAAATGGTTTTTGATGTAATTCAGCGGATGGAAGACACTGAGCCGTTTTCAGAAGAGTTGCTGGCCGCTATGAAACGGTTATGGGCTGATCACGGCGTTCAGGAATGCTTCGGACGTTCCAATGAGTATCAGCTAAATGACTCTGCCAAATAGTAAGATTGAGCAAAAGAAATATTATTTATGACTTAATGTGTGCTTGAGGGCTGTTATTTTTTATCAGTGCCTACAACAATGAGCCAATCTGTATTTTGTGCTGAGTACGTGTCAAAGATAAAGAAAGAGAGGAGGGGATGATTGATTGATAATTTTATGATGTTACTTATAGCTTCTTGGATGATTTGGATCGTCTCGGCACGAAAGATTACCAGCCTACGGAACAAGACATTCTGCGGACGCGTGTGAAAACGACAGGGATAGTAGAAGTTCATTTTTCATTCAAGAATCTCAATTTCAAATTATTTGACGTGGGCGGACAGCGATCGGAGAGAAAGAAATGGATCCATTGCTTTGAAGATGTGACTGCCATTATTTTCTGTGTTGCTATGTCCGAATATGACCAGGTAATGTAACGTTTCTTTAGCCCTTTCTTTATTTATCCGTTCAAGTAACTCTCTCTGTCTCTCTCATAAACATTCACGTCTGTGATTAAGTCAAATACATTTGTGTGCTAGTTAATAATAGTAATTTGTAATCAGTCCAGGCCAACACTGACTCACGTTCGTGTAGAGTGACGTATGTAAATACGCTAATAACATAGTGTAATAAGTAATAATTGACAGTTTTTGAAAGGCGATAGGCCTGGTCCTACATTTTCTTCGGGTTAAATGACTTTTGACTTTAGTATGCACAACAGAACAGAACTAGACTTGTCCCCAGTCACGCCAAAAATGCATTACCATTACAAAGCACTGGAATCCTTTCTATTCAGACTGCGTTGGAGTTGACTTGGCTGATGCCCTTCCCCTGAGAAATGCACTATAGTACTTTACTTTACACTCGTGCTAACTATTTTCGCAGGAATGGTGTATACATATACTACACAGCAATATAATATTTTATTTGGACTATATTTGCAGAGAGAGAGGAGTATATGGCTTAACAATTTCTATGATAGTCACATTAGGGAAAGAGAAAGTTATAGGGTGTAATTCCGTTGAGCTGAATGGCATTAGTAGAGAAAGTATTTACTATCTGGCTGCTGGAGTTGGTTCACGTTGGCGTTCATGGAGAAACATGCGATTTCACCAGCTTCAATTTTAATAACTATTACGTACGTACCTTACCTTCCTAATTCCATTTATGTCCCTCCTTTCTTGTAAACTTGGTATGTGTAGGTACTTAACTACTTTATTACTCGAGCTGTAGTGTAGTTAGTAGTTTGTTTAGGCTATAGAATGCCATGTTCTAGTTTTCTGACTTTTCAACTGCATTATTGTATTCATTATTATGATGCCACTACCATCATGTAGCGGTAGATAGATTAATGCTTACATTCTGTTAAATGGAATCCCGAGGTTATGTAAAAGTTTTACCATTGAGTCGCAAATGTTAAATAGGGAAAAGGAACAAGTTGGTTTTTAGCTAGTACGTAAACCTAGTGAATATGTTGTATATGCGTGTTTAGGTAAACAAATACTAATAAACGTGCACATGGAATATTTTTAAAAGACGCATGTTTATTATGAATGTCTGGCATTGAGTCAACTTCCCCTGAATACTACTCGTGAATTCTTTAGTCTCTGCTTAGCCGAAATTCTTATGATGTATGTAAATTGGTGACTAATATGAAAATGGGTTAAGAGAGATAAAACTCCGTGTTAAAATTGGACTTATTTATAACTGTGAGGTTAGCTCACTCCCTTTTGCTCATGCATAATTAGTAGATGAGAGTAATTTTCCAAATTAAGACAAGTAATTAGACTCGGTATCCGCATTTCAACTCAACACGTGTAAAAGCAATTATTTTCTTAGTAAAAACTGTTTCAAAAGAAAATTATTAATTCGAATCAAATCTTTTAGTGAAACAGCAGGGCGGGGGAAAATAAAGTGAAAAGCTATTTCTGTTTTATTTATTATCCTTTCTGCAGTCGTTTGAGCAAGCAAAAAATGGTATACCTAAAGCCGAAGTCATTATTCGCTGGAGATAGACAGATAGATATCCCTACCTTTAGCCAAAGTTTCATTTTTTTCAGTCACCTGTTTGAATTATAAATTATTGGGTATATAGCAGTGTATTGTATATATAGTCGTGTGCATTTCTGCTATACTATAACTATAGGTAAATACTAATACTAGTGTATATGCACTTGATTCGTGCAGTCTTGGAAAGGTATTATTAGGAATTGGGTCCCTACAATGAAAAGGCATGGCATAATTTGGCATGACTGCTGGTTTCGTCTACAAAATCAATATTCAGGTTCTAAAAGTGCTGTGGATAAGTATAAGATATAGGTAGGTTGCAATGCAATGTATTCCTTACTTTGGTTGTATCGAAGGAAATAAAGGAGCCAGTTCATAAAAGGAAACTTGCATGTTTGATACATATATTATACATGTATACACTATACAGACATTACATGGTATGAAAAGAGAGTAGTAGTTTGCTATTAGTGCATAAAGGTAGGAGGATAAAAGGGTAGAAAGTAAATGTATGCGTCTGTTGTATTCAGTAAAAATGTTAGTGCTAAAGGCGTGCCGATTTTTTCGTTACTCTCAGTAGCATAGCACTTTGAAATGTCATTACGTATTTTATTTGGTCGGGTTGGACAGAAGGCCAGGCTGGACCAGACAAGTTGTCTTTGTATGCATGTACTACGTCTGGCAGTCTTTATTAGGTGTATACAGTTGCAGCCTTGTGTAGCCCTTTCCTTGCTTGCACGTAAAGTGTGAAAAACATGACGACCTTTTACATTTGTGCTATGGTACTACTACATGTCTGATGTTGTGATGTGAATCTCTCTCTCTCTTTCTGTTATTGAGCAGAGCAACTCACAGTCGTTGTCTGTTGTTGTAACGTTACGTAAATAGCCTTGATGTCAATGTTTAGTTTTCAGAGGATCTCTCTCAATATCTCTTGCTATGTGAATGTGAAGGAATGGCTCAGTAGAAATTATATGTGTGTAGTTATACGGAACCTTATGTGAGCACCGACTTGTAAAAGTCTAGCTTTGGCTAGTTAGAAGGATAGTACTGGATATTTTATGAATAGACGTCTAAACTGAAAGAAAACAGAGCCACAGGCTGAACACAGAGGATTTACTAGTTTCCACTGTTGCTGTTTTTATGGAATGTTTGACCTTATTAATAGGAGAATGAAATGAAGAGAAAAGGAAAATAATCTCTACTGCGCTTTTAGAGAAAATGAAGACTGAATTAGATTTATAACTGCATGAAAGAACTTTTTGCATTGTGTACTGCTCTACTTGATGCTTTATAAATATAAATAAGAGAATAATGCTCAATTCATCTTCCTTGGCCATAAATAATGAAGCGGAGAAATTGCAGAATTACCCCTACCTGAGTATATAGAGCTGAAAGGGAACTCAGCATGTGCTTCTATGTCTTGTGGTAAAGTAGAAATAGAGGTAAAGAAATTTAGCATTAGTGTCAGCAGGGAAAACAGTTTTCAGCATTGGAATTCCAACCCTTTTAGTCACTAACGCTCAGTTAGGCTTATATAAAAATAAAGTATATACATTTGTAGTTAAGTTAATACAAAGTTTCAAATGTATTATATTTTAGAATGCAGATAGGAGGATTTTGAAGGCAAAAGGTCCTTAAAAGTGAGCTGGAACTTTTGTATGTACTAAAAGTGCTAATGCTCGTGCTTGTGTAAAATGCAGCGTGAAGGAAGGGAGGGACTGAAGGAAGTTTAGTTTAGTTTACACTTTCTTTAAGTTAACTTTTGCTGACATGTGTAAGATAGTTTGTTGAAGTTGAATTTGATCTTGGTCTTGGCCCATGGGAAATAGTGAAATAGAATGTGATGGAGGAGTAATGGCTATTGTATTATAAGTGAATGTAGTGGGAAAAGTAAAAAATTCACAAGTAATGGTGATTGTGACAGTTATAGTTGTGGTTTCTTTTTGTGGATTTAAGATGCGTGTGTTTTGTGTGAGGAAGTGTAAGGAAAGATTGTTTTGGTGGTTTTGATTGACTAGAGAAAGAGAGAGAGGTTGGTTGGTTGGTGGAGAACAAACGAATGTAACTAATGTGTCTTTTGTTGGTTTTGTGTGTGACTGACAGGTGTTACACGAGGACGAAACGACGAACCGAATGCAAGAGAGCTTGAAACTTTTCGACTCGATTTGCAACAACAAGTGGTTCACCGACACCTCTATCATTCTCTTCCTCAACAAAAAGGATCTCTTCGAAGAAAAAATCAAAAAATCCCCCTTGACCATTTGCTTCCCCGAATACACAGGTGAGAATTTCATTTTCTGAATTTTGATTTCCCATGAGTAATGATGAGCCTCTTTTTTAGTCTGTCGTAGCGTGGGCATATAATATTATAGGCTCTAGCCTGCTGGGTATAGCGAGAGCGACCTTAGGTTGGATAAAATGCAAATCGCCTACATTTACCTTTCTGAGATTCACACTACTGTAGCACTTATTATACCAGTATAATTTGTGCTAAAATCAGGTAATAAATATGTAATTGAAGAAAGAGCAAGGGTTATTTTAAAGGTAAAACAATCCCTTTTGTTCCACGTCCAGATAGAAATAGAAACAGTGTTAAACATTAATAAAGGCAAGGTCGCCTATTGACGTCATAGCGTATAAATCTTCTATTCTTGTGAACTGAGGGAGATGGAGGTACTAAAATTGCACTTTTAGACAGATAGTTACAGTCTTACAGTTGTTCTGCCGTAAAGAATTAATTAAATGGAAACGAAAGAGGAAAATTCCAAAATTTATAACTGTGAGAGTGAGGTAAGTGATGACTTGGTTAAGTTTATGTAGCAGTAATAGAGAAAAATGATGATATGAAGGAGCAGGTTGAAATGAGTACAGATATAGTAGATGTGAAATTGTAGGTGATGTACTTGTACGAAGGGTTGATTAAGACTATAAACCATTTTCTAGTCTTGCCTGTCGTCATTAATGATATCTGTGCTGAAAGTAGCAAATGTAATCAATTAATTTGCGTGAACATGAGTGATCACTCGCAGCTATAAAGAATGAAAAGAAGAAAGGTAGGGGACAGGGATAGACAGGTAGGAAAATTTGAGTTGTCTGAAGCTGAGGGTGCTTTCTATATCTCTATCGTCTTTTATTATCATGTAATAGAAGGGGTGATATTGTGAGTGAAGTCGATTTCGGAATTGAAATGCAATGCATTTTAGTCTTGTAGTCCGAAAATTCGTTAGAAGCTATAAAAGAGCAGCAAGTGTTATTGCAAATCTCATTCATTATATTATCTAGAGGATATCTCCTGTTGTGACTCGTAAGAGGAATCGTGCAAATGTAATTTGGTAGAGTTAAGTAAAAATCAAACGTTCTTTTTTGCCAGCTTTCATTAGTCGACTAAGGATTTGATATAGTAATGAATTTAAAGACGAGGAGAGTTGAAGATGTTAAAGTTCATTTGTTGAGTATTGATCGGGGATATTTTTGGGTTTGCTATGTTTAGGTGCACAAGAGTATGGCGAAGCGGCTGCATATATTCAAGCTCAGTTCGAAGCCAAGAATAAGTCAACTACAAAGGAAATCTACTGCCACATGACGTGTGCGACGGACACAACAAATATCCAGTTTGTCTTCGACGCTGTCACAGACGTAATTATAGCCAACAATTTGAGAGGATGTGGTCTCTACTAAAGAAACTTTATCGTACGTACTACTCTATCTACAACCTACTAATCTGATATGGTATATCTAAAAACTACGTGTATTGTAATAATATGAAGGTGTATGTAATGTATTAAGTATCTGATGTGTATGTAAACTACAATGTAGTTTCTCCCTTCCCCATAATATGTACTGCTTTGTACTATGTAAGCTAAGTTTTCCTATAGTACAAGCAAAATGGAGGGAGTTGTTATAATTATGATGATGGCTAACTTAATTATAGCTAGTTCTATTCTAGCTCTATATATTATACCATATTATGGAAATGTTAGTAAGTAGTAATTACAATTACATGGATACATAAAAGAAAGGACCGTACCACCACCACCACCACTGCATTGTAATGCAAATGAGAGTAAGCAAATATTATGTAGAGCTACCTATGTACATCTACCTACATTACATGCATAATATACTTACATACATGTCAACAGAACAACATAATATAACATATTATTATATACTACTTCTACTACTGTGCATAGAGAGTTACATACCACTAAAGTACCAGAACCTGTCCTTAAATTAAATATTGATTATTATTATTATTATTATTGTAAGCAAAATAGCTTCAGGCTCATGATGCTAAGTTTTTTTACTACTATGATTTAGGACTAGTTGACAATATTATTATTGTTATTTATTATAATTATATGAATGATTGATTTGAAATCAGACGTGATTTGTTGTAAGATGATGATTATTATTTTCAAAATGTAGCACAATGGGATTTATTAATTGATATTCAGCAGCACAGCTCTATACTGGGACACAAAGTTTGCACTCTCATTGGTTGATCTTATTTTTCATATATATTGGAAAGCAATTTGGAATTCCATTTATACATGTTTAGGTAAAATGTATAAGGATTTATTAGTGTTGGGGATATATTCCTGATGTCACATACATACTAGGAGTTTATTGAAATGGAAGGATCAATAGTTTTAGGCTGGACAACCACTGCACAAATATAATAATACTTACCGTTTGAGTAATTTTACTATAGTATTACATTTTTACTGATACTTATTTGAAACGTTGAGCCAATCCAAGCCATACAAGTAAAAAAGTAGCACCACTTTGCTATATAAATACATATAAATAATTCATGAACTATACATAATATTTATTAGCTATACCAATCTCTTGTTTTATAATCAAGTCATTCATCTGATCTTTTATCTAGAGTAGAGAGAATCAACTCCTGAACTAAAAAAACGCTTTTTGGTACATGTAGGAAGTTAGTTGGAGAGCATCCTTAATCTGTGCGTTTTTATTGTCTTCTATACTGTTGTTTAATATGAATATTATAATACCCAAGTATAGGCATAACAAATTATTACGTACATAGGAACATGCGTGATTTAATTAAATGTATGGTACAACAGAACGCAACAGGAAAGTAAAGGAAATCTTATAGTTTGTAGAGGGAAAGTATTTATTACCTTGTATGCTTTCACTGGATTGATTGCAATCAGCTTTTATGCTCATTGAGTCAATAGAGAGAAAAATCCCAAAGCAATCTACTAGTTGATTTCATGTGGATCAGATGCAATAGAATTATTGTTGTGAATTTATTAATGAATATACTTTCATTTTGAGTCAGCTTATAATTGTCTGTATAGTAAGTGAAAGGTAGTTATTATGCTGATACTAGTACACAATGATATTATGTATATACGATGAACAGAATGTAAAAACATTGCATTACAAAGTGAAAAGAAGCACAGTGCAGAAAGAACTAAGTCTTGCATACTTATTGCATATTGAAGAATATGTACATAAATTATGTAGGACAGATAATTACTATCTATCACATAGACACAAATACCTATACATATAAATACTACCTGCTTTCATGAACTTGATCAATGTTTAATTAATAATATGATGATATTATTACACTACTGTACTCAATAATAGTAAATACTAAGGAATAGTAAGATAATGCATAATAATAATGTATTATGTACTGTTTAGTGTTTCAGTAAATTACTCTACAAAGTCAAATAAAATTCCTTGGATTTGTATGAAATTTAGACACTTAAAGGTAAATCAGTTCTAAAGAGACGATCATGGAGTTAGAATTGAGGAAAGTAAATGAATCCGACGGGAATTAACAAGGAATTTGTGATTGTATTGTGTGGTGAGGTATTTGTATTCGTACTACTACTATACTAGGGACTACTATACTAACTAGTGGGCAAGCTGTTACAACAATTACCTTTCTTAAAAGCTTTACCATTGACTCAGGCTAGCGATAATAATAACGACTAGTAAAGTGGAGCTAAATTATTCTGTACTACCTGCTACTGTTGTGTATTTGTGTATGTGTGCATAGTAGAAACATTATCAATTAATTATTATCAAGCAAATAATTTCAGTGCCCGTAGAGCCTCTTTTCACTTGTGCTACAATATTGACTGTTTTTATTCTTGCCTATTTATAGATTCAATTAACACACACACAGTTATAATATTATAATTATATGCGTAGGAGGTTTGAATGAAATTCCCTTTTCAATTTCACGTGCCAATTGTCTTAAAGGGCACAATATTTGTTTTGATTTTCACAATTGATTTGTTTGTATACGAAAGGAGGTCTTGGTTGAGTGACCACGTTTCTTTTTACTTTCATACTTTTTCCATTATTCTTCTTATCTGAACTGACTTAGAATATCTGTAGCAAGAATTCCTGAATGAATTATTGGTGTAGAGTATGAGAGAAATGTGGAATAGCTTGAGTAGGTACCTCTCTCTCTCTGTGTGCGTCGGTTTCATTTACAACAAAAACATTTACCATTAGAGTAAAGTTAAGCAAAAACAGTTTATGTACTACGCTACACAGTATACATATTACATACTATTATGACTATAAGAAGTGACTACTGCAAACTGTAAGTATACACATACATACTATACATTTATAAATACAAAAGAAAAGGTGTTGCCATTGCTTTCAATGTTCCATGAGTCATTTGCCATTGCCAATGTATTGTTATGATTATTATTGTTTTATTGTTTTTAATTATTGTTAATATGATTACATATTGACAGGGCAGAGCTAGATATTTTATTTTGATTCAAATTTTGATATTATTATCTATGATTAATAGATACTCTACTATAGTTAATTGAATTGTGCAGAGTGTGAATCGTACATTTGGATATTGTGTAAAAAAGTGTTTAGTTAGTTAGCGTATGATAAGATCCTTAAGACTAATTAATTAGCAAGCAACCAAAACCACTGAATACATTTGTTGTTTAAGAAGGACAGAAAACTCTCTTGCCTTGATGGGTAAGATAAATGTATTATTGGGGGGATAGAGAAAAAGAAGATGCTGAGCTAATGATATGCTAATGGCTACTAATGTACAGAAAAGATATACAATACAAAAACTATTAGTGCTAATTAAATAAATGACCTGCTGTTCAGCACAAAATACTTACACATTTAAATACAACAGTGACATTTATAGTTGGACGGAAGAAAGAAAGTGAATGGAAATGTGTAGAAGTATAAAAAAAGCTCTGGCCGATCTGTATTCGTGATGAAAGTAAGTTAAGCGAGCTAGAGAGCGTGTTTTCTTTTTCACAGTGAAAGTGAGTGGGAAAGGAGGGAAAGGTGGAGAAAAGTTTATACTGCTACTACCTAAGGTCTATGTCTTAAAAATATAAATAGAAGCTTTGCTTGTTCGGACTATTATAGCCAAAGGAGTTTATATTGATTGTGGATTCCATTGCACATGCTGATTGCACTGAGATTTCAATGTAACCTGAACGTGAACGACATGAATGACTTGTCATTCGGCTTCCTTTTTAATTAATGCTTATAATGCTGTTCTGTGCTGTTATACAAGTAAAGTAGGTCGTCGGTCGATTATTCTAGGATGTATGTAATAGGAAATGTAATGTAGATAGTTAATTAGCAAGAAAACTGCATAAAAGGAGATTGCAGGTCAAAACTAAAATAAAATGGTAATTAATTGTACTGTTCTAACTATTACTATTAAAAGGGGATGTACGTTAATACTGCTCCGTACTAAAAGATTATCAAATCATGTACTTGTATTGTTGTGTGTATTCTATTTTGTATTTTACAAGGTACTTTACTTCTATCTAGTCGGGGTAAAGTAAAAGTCGAGTCATTTACAATTCATTAAATACAGACAATTCAATACTGACAAACATACCTAAATAGTGTAGAGGATATTACTATTGATTATTGTGAAACTACAACTGCGGCTGCTTCTCTCTCTCTTCTCTCACACGAAGTAGACGATTGATTGTAGTTTGTTTTAGTGTGTTCGTTCTGTCGCTGTTACAAACATTACATTAACCTAGAAATTACAGATGATTAGCATTGTAATTAATTAGTTGACTGTGACTGTGAATATTTCATTGATGTGTCAGTCGGCGATATTCGAGTGAGTGTATGGTATACGTATGCAAGGCAAGTCTGAATTTGGTTGTTGAATTTGAAATACTAGCTATAGGCTCTATTACTAATTATAATATTTGAAATGTACTACTAGCTCTATGTACTAAACTAATTTATGTAAAGAACAGTGAAAAAGAAAATACAAGAACACTCCCAAATTGCAAACCCTTTTACAGAGACTAATGTCAAGTCATAATGAAACCTTGTTGGTCATTTAAAAAACTAACAGACAATCGGAGTTTGAATTGTCAATAGTTCACAATATTATGTCAACAACTCTTCATCATCCAAAATTAATAAGTTACATGACTATCTACACATTACTACATACTATGTACTACTACTACTACTCTACTACCTATATTATAACTACTGATGATAGTGTAGTAAGTAAGTAAAAATATACAACATTAATTGGTATGATAATAATTAAAGAAATGTAATTGTATGCTGTTAATATGTTGTTTGAACTAAGTAAGTAGGTTAATGTACAAGTAATATAATTAAATGAGGATGATAATCTGTCATGTCGCTATCATCCGATAACTCTCCCAAGCCATGCCACAATGTTTTGTCTGTCTCTGCTTCCGTAAAAGTACGTACAATGTATTCTGTTGTATTTTAGTTGTTTTTTGCTGTTGTGTGTGTGTGTCGTAAATGTAATTAATTACAAGATAAGTTGTGAAAAAGAAGGAAATGATGTATTGTAATATTGCATATTATTAGGAAGGATAACTATGAATTACAGACGTAGACTAGCCTATGAATTAATTATTTAGTAGCAAGCTAATTGTAACTTAAGAATAAATTGACTTTAATTGAATACATGGCTGATGATTACCTTAAATACTTTAGCAGTTAAGGTCTACTAAGGCTCTTGACTCAATTATTTAGTTATTGTAAGCTATAAAAACTGCTCTGCTCTGTCTATCTGATGCACAAATTGGAAACATAATAATGTATCTCTATCTGTACGTAAACATATTCCTATCATAAATTAAATCAATGGTACACATGATAATAATATTGTTCAGATGCTACTATAACTAATTGCATAATGTACATAATATTTATACCTATATGGCAAGATGTAGACATAGACTTATAGATAGTGGAAAGGAAGAAAAAAACACGTCTGTAGATAGAGATCCCTAAATCTAGCGGGTACCTCTTCAATTAATCAAATCCAGGATTGATAAATGGCCTACTATATACATAATATAAATTACATGCCACACCTACATGCTTCTCATCCGCTAAAATATGAAGGAAAGTAGGAAATAGCCGTTTATAGAAATGGCTTCCTCCAGTTTTTTATCTTGTGAATGTATTCATTCTCCCTTAGGTATACACTCTGTAATAAATTAGTAGTCTAAAAAGGATCCGTGTGTGAGATGCAGTCATATAATTTCAGATCAGAGCTGGAGAATTCATGTATACGTAATATAACTGTCCTTGTGCAAAGAAAGGATGGTTTCCATAATTAAAACTGGAAACAAGGGTTGGGTGGAAATTGGAATAATGGCTCTGTGCAAGTGAATTTGAAGTAAAGATCAGTTCAGTTTAGCTCCAGTTAATTATTCAGCTCAGGTAGAATGGAAAAATGCAAGTGTGCAGCCGAGTTTTAGGGAGTTTGGATTGGAGAACCTGTCCTGTCACGTTCTACACTGTTAGCTACAGGAAAGATTAGCCTTTTATTCAACGTCAGTGTTCGACGGTAGTCGTCTAATGATGGGAATAGGTAACACAATAGGAGAATGCAATTTGTTTTCTATGCCAGCAGTACAGAATACAGAAGAGAAAAGTGCACGGGAGAAAGTAATGAGGACATTCACATTGCAGAATCGAAATGAAAATCCATGACTTCCTACCTACTGAGCTATAGAACAATAATTTATAATGCGAAAGAGCAATATTCTGGGAATGTTTTTCTACCATTTCCTTCATTTGTGCACATTCACCGTCTCTTTTCTGCTGAAATGTCAGAAGTTGGATATTAATTCATAGGAGAGGTTGACGTTTGACAGACATCAACATCAGTCATCCTGCCACATTATAACATTCCGTATAATAATATAGCTGATCTTATTTACTCGTGGCTTTCTCAGTATTCCTGCTAAATGGTAGGGGAAAGTGCAAGATGGGAAAGGTGAAAGGATATTCTAACCATATTATTTTATCTTTGGTGTATAACTCGGAGAAAGTAGGCACTACTCAATGGATTCCATTAAAAATAAGTGGGAAGGGAAGGTTGCAATCTATTTACTCTTTTCCGGGAATGAACCGGAGAAAACGATATTGTCAACTAATGCAATTTTAGCTTTGCACAGCGGATTCAGGGTAAAATTCTATTGCATTCAAATAGAGGAAGTAAGTAAGGCAAAGATTTATTCAAAATTCAACTCTGTTGATCAGAGGAAGAGGAGTTGCTTTAAAATCAAATTGGCCCACCAATTTCTAGCTAATAAAGTAAGTACGGTAAGAGAACTGAAGAGATAATAGCTATTTTTGGAAAGGGAAGGGACCAATCCAAATGGTTGACAACGTTGACGTTCCAACAATGTTATTACTACACTACTACGTAGCTAAAAGTAAATTGCATTTAGCTCGAAAATGGAATTTCCCCATTTTCCCTTCCCTTCCTGTTTACAGTTACAGGATGAGAGAGAAAGCAGGTGAAAGTCCTTTCCTTTCAACAGACATGGACAGGTTCTGTCAACAGAGAAAGCACTATGCGCTAAATTCAATTGTACAAAGGATAAACACATCTTACTAATTCTTTGAGTGATTTTGCATCAATATTATTGCTATCTATCTAAGTAGGTCAACAAAGTCATCTCAATTCTTTAGTAGCTCATTAATAGCCCCTAATTAATATTCAGCTATGCTATAGGATAGTATACTACATTACCCACATTGTACCACCTACTCTTTTGTATCCAGAGACAAAACTTTTCTATCTACTAATTACTCACATCCTCTTTATGACCAGCTTGACACCATGACTATAGTATTCGAAGGCACACTAATTATAAATACAATGTAGAAAGACCATAGATAAGTACTGGTAGTAATGCGTCAATAATTGAAATGTGAATTGGCTTCTCTAATCATTATTCGATTGACGAATGTTGAAAATAAGTTGACACTAACCTGATTACATCCACACAGGGACAATATTTCCAAGTATAAATGTTACTCCATTCTACGGTTGTCTTCATTTACATACAATAATCAAGTCCTACCATAATTGCATTGCTAAGAATAGAAAATTAGAGCAACAGTTAGTAAAACAATCGTGAAATCCGATATTGTGTACAGAACTATGATTGATGTAACAAAAGTCTCTCTCATAATTTCATGCTACTAGCTGGCATGATGTGACACTGAAGATATAAATTCCAAATTGAAACTTGATAGCAGAAGATACATTTCCAAAAGGCACTGGCCTTGTAGAAGGTGAAAGTACCCGTAATTTTAGATACACATTTAGCATAAATTCACAACATAGACACAGAGTGGTAAGTGTAAGGAATAAGGAATTGTGGATCGTGTTAGGAACTGTAGTCTGATAAATCAATAGATGAATCTGCGGAGCAAGCAGTTATTATTGGAAAAAAATGGATCAATCAGCCACCTGTACTAATAGCATAAGCCGATTATCTTTAGTTACATCTCTATTAATAGCATAATGTCATTCTGTAACGTGTGTGCATTATTTTTGAAGGAGAAGTCTTCTCGACGTAGAAATATTATGTTAGTTCCGTGGTTCTTTCGCAGAAGCATTTCCTTTGCGAATACGTAACTGATAATCTGTCTGTATTATTATTTTTTCGTTTTATATTACGCTTTGATTTGCTGTGTCACAATGTAATTATAATATTACATTTGTAATGGTAGTCATAGGTGAGTCTAATTAAGTAATTGTCAGTAGATATAGTAGTATGACATAAATGTGCTAAAAGTTCACAAATCTATACATAAGAATAAGTGTTATAATAGTGTACATGCATACGCAATTCCTTTTGTTACTGTACGATAAGATAAAAGTGTATAATATGCTACTAACTATAGAGCAAGAAAAAAGATTCAATTTGATGTATTCTAAGTATTCTAGTGCTGGTTAGTTAAATAATCTCTGTACTAATCATGAATTTTCAAAGATGAGCATTGGTATGATCATTGTTGATCAAATTCCCTCATACAGGTTGAGTCGTTCAGGCCATAATAAATCGTGGGTAAATAAAACCAGGAATACTTACATTTAAATGGGCTTTCATTTTTCCTTATATTACAACCATACAACGAACATGCACCAAACACATTACAACCAAGTTGATATTATGCTGATGACCAACTTAAAGACATTATTGCGAAATTCTCGACAAAAAAGTTGCCGTCTCAGCGATAATACCGAACATTATGTCAATTTTATGTGCATAAATATTCGAGACATCCGCTTCCACTATTTATTGCTGGTCTTAACATTTTTTGCATTGTGCACAATTTCATTTTATCCAGCACTAAAAGAGATTACAAAGTATATAATGCTAGACATTTGCCCAAAAACGTAAAACAAGCTTGAAAACTATTAAAATACAGGCTGGATACAGTTGCTTCTTGCTAAAAATAACCTTTTCAATATTGCCAAAGACTTTCTCTTATCATCGTTCGACCGCGTAGTCATAAATTCAGACATAACGACAGATGCTTCATACTACGATACTAACATAAATATCAAATTACCTAATTATATTCCTATTGAAATACCTACCTGGCTTTTACTCATTTTCGCTGCTCTACTTTTCAACGCTCCTTTGATAAAGCAATGGGATTTAGGATTGCCAATTCGGTAGCTATACATATATAGACACAATATTATGTCTGTATATGTGTACAATGCGTCTAGTACAAGCATGGAAATCGTTTCCGCTATTAAAAAGCAATAAGAGTCTCTAATAGTGGTCGGAGGAAATTCACATGAAAAAAGCCGAGGAAAAACTCCAAAATCGATGACATTCATGATGTCTCTTTAAGTTGCATCCAAAACACTACGCTATGTGCATAAGTTCCCATTCAGAATAGCTCCCCAATGCACGAGCTGATCTCCATATTATTATTATCCTGGAAACAATTCAACCCAGTCGTTTCTCTATGGCTTTGCGTAGTTTTCTAAAATTCATGCTGGTTTTGCTGTAAAGAAAACGCATTTACAACTTAAAAGAACGATATTTATTCTGGGACTATATTTGTATATAAGTAATTGCGAAACAGCATGGGCAATCACCAAAGAGTATTTTGTTGGCCAGCCTCCAGAAAATCAAAAATACAGCTTTATTTAGGCGAGCAGTTCAGTTCTGTGTGGAAAAAATCTAAAGTTGAATGAAAAGAGTGAGAGAAAGGAGTTGGGAAATTGTATTGTTGTAGCAGAGAAAGGAAAGGAGGTAATCAAGTGAAATAGAATTTGGAAACCCAAGGGACTTTATTGAATTACTTACAGCTACGCTCTACTGGGCTAACAATCAACCAAACAAAAACATGGCGAAAAGAAGTGTTATGTAAAGATTTTTTCTTGGCTCCAGTCAAATAACACGAGCAAAGGTATAAATAACATAAATTCTAAATGTTAATACATATCTACAGGCAAGTCTCAAACAAACCTTATTTCTCTTAGGTATTCGTTCGCAGTTCTTAAGCTGTACATGCAGAAAACATAAAATAACATTCTGTAGTACAATTCGTTAGATTTTTCTTTTTCTCCCATTTTAATTAGTCGTTATTTGCGAAACAGCCTTGGTCATCTTTGATAATTCAATAATTAAAAGTGGACTTGTCGTAGCTGTATATTGTAAACATTTTATTGTATTGATTGTAGAAATTTAGCAAAAAGATTGTTTTGGATGAAAAAATTTCCAGGAAGATATAAAATACATGTCATTCGCGGAAGCCATTAGGAGTGTCCATGTCATGACCTAAGGAATTTTGAGTCGAATTATCTGTTTTGCTTAGAAGCATTCTGTATTCATTTTGGTGGTGGGTGAAAGTTTGACATAAATAACAGTGGTTTTCCTAGGAGAAAGCTAAGCGGTTGAAATACACCACAGTGTTAGGTACTTTTCCCTATCAATAGGAAATAGAAGAGACTGCTAGTTTCAGCCTCCCACGCCCACTCACTGTCATAAAATACAGAAGGACTCTGAGTGCAGGAAGACTGCGGGGAACAGAGAATTTAAGGAAAGCACTAGATCACGATATTACACATACGGTAATAACAATATTTATATATATTCTGCTCCTTCGCTGACTAATACTGTGTGCTGGGGTAACGACTTCTGATAGATTTCTGCTGTAGAATCCTCTTTTGAAGCCACTGCAGGACACACTGGAGAAAATGGAATGGATTAAAGGAAACTGAGGCTATTACGTGTGTGTATTTGAGTTTGTCGGTCACTCTTGAAAAGTTTAACGATCTCTGCCTGCTTCTTGCCTTTTCTAGGATGTTCTGGGAAAATTGGAGCATTTGGTTCCATCCAGTTTAGTTTCCCGGAAATAATGAGCAGTGAAACCCCAACGTGTAAATAGAGAAATTATATTCCAACTAAGTTCTTGTGAATAGAACGCAGCAGGGCAAGAAAGAATTATAAGGGTGGCATTGCAAGAAACTATGAATTACAGACGGAGGAGTTTCATTAGAAAGTTTAGAGGTGCTTTCCCTTATTTTATGACTATATAGTTAGTTACATACAGTTACTATCTCTGAGTCACCATTGCAGATATATTTATTTGCATTATAATGCTTTGTAAATTTATTGGTACATTCACAGTTTTATGGGTGTACAGAATAAAAGAGAATTTAATTTTCAGTGTTAGTCCGACTATCAACTGCACTTTCTCTATTAATTTAATGATGCAGAACGGAATTGTTATTTCTGCTGCGTGAGCATAACTACCTATTTCATGTTGGAGAATGTGGGCGTGAGAACAAACGAAAGATATTTTTTATTGTTACTCAACGGACGGATCCATTTTATTATCGCAGATCTACATGCTCCCAATTCTCATTGACTTATACTGCTCAACACGCGGGCTAGTAATTAAATGGTTTCATCTCTGTGGTAGTGAAAGCATTTCCTAAATGAATTCTTATGAAGTTCCAGTCCTATTTATAGATTCTATTCCCTCGTTAAAAATACTCTTGGCTTTCTACTAATTAACGTAACCTTGCGTGACGCACTCTTTTATTCATTTGATGACCGTATTTTCCATTTTCTACTTCCATGAAAGCAAACTCCTACTCATACATACATACATAACCATCAAATGTAAAACATGAAAGAAATCCCACGGTGAACAGAATCTCTCTCAGTTTCCCTTTGCAATGACAGAAACAATACAGCATTCCAAAACTATGCATAGGTAGGTAACTAAATAATTATCCTGCCTGGCTGATAGAGAAATGTAATTCTTAGTTAGTACTAGATTTATTTGTCATTTAGAGCCGAACTCTGAAACGAACATAACAATGTACCGAAAAATCATGATAGGCAACAATTCTTCTTTACACAAGAAAACCGTTAATTAAGCATCACTGAAACTGAAACAAATATTATGAGACGGACTGATGTTTCAGGGCTTTTGAGTATTCAATGTCACGGTGGCATCTCTGTGATTGCTTTCACATTGTGATTGAAAAATGGCACAGTGATATAGTGAAGTGGGCTATTGAACTGTAGAACAAAATTTTTAATATGATGCTAACGCATCAATAATCCCGGAAGAAATTGATGAAAAATGGTAATATAAAAACATTTCCTTTTACGATTTGTTGATGACGCTCCCTCGAAGGTTGACGTGAATTTCCACATTTTTGGACTGAACCTTTCTTTATAACGTATTTCAATTCGATCATAAATTATTTATAGACAGAGACATATACAAAAAAACATTCACATGAAGTACCTTTCGTTACTATATTCTACATTTTGCATGCTGTTTACTACTTCATAGTGCATATCTATTCGAATGAAAATAAACTGGCCACTGTGGACACTAAATTATGGAACACAGACACGTATAGTAAAAAAGATGGACTTTGATATTTACTACTTTGTTGACTTTTTGCGATGATGTCACGATAGTTATGTTTCATTGGCTCAAATTGGAAGCAGCTTGCTATCACTATAGGCTCTTGGGTCAAACTACTATAAATGGGCTTTTTCCATACATATTAAAATGCTAGGTACTATTTATAAAGCCAGAGGCTTACAAAGCCTTTGCAAGTATCCAATATTCTTTAGCAATGCCCAAAAGCCATTACGCAATCACGCAGCAATATAGCACATTTAATTTAACTGTGCACATAAATTATCTACATTACATGTGTGAGTGTAATTATCATCTCACATAGGACATATAAATTGCATTCTTGCTAAATATTATCAAAATGAATGTAAATGTAATCGTGATAGGAATTACATCATTTCCACGAAACCTTTAGCATTTCTCCTGCGATTAGAATTGGCACTTTAATTAGCTAAGCCCTTGTCCCAATGCAGAGGAAGTCCTTCAAAGTGATAACTTTTATTGCTCTTGTAGACAATACTACGCAAGATTGATCACATAGAATAAATAGGTATCAAATAGAGATAAAGTAATCAAGCTGTTGCCAAAAGTCTACTCTTTGAGCTCCCATATTCCCAGGAGACCTAAACTGGTCAAATAATTCAGAGCAATTGACTTAGAGTTGATTACCTGACGTGAATCCAACTAACTCAAAAATGTTCTCTAACTCTTATGTCTATGACGGAGTACCTGATTAATTTTTTTATCGTTTACCATTGACATTGAGCGATTACAGTACGATTCACTCCATTATTGAATCATTCCTAACTTCTATTTACTAATACACATTCGGAGTTTGATATTTAATTAACCACAAATTCATATTTAGTTCTCATTTATATACTTATAGGTATGCGCTCTTATTTATATAACCTACGCTTTTGCTACCTCTTCAATTTTTATGAAATGTTAGGCAAACCTTTTAGTAATTAGTTTTCGGGTAACTGGCTATGTCTCTAAATGACATCACTAATGTTTATTTCAGAAAATGGACTTTGTATATTTTATATTGTCCGGGCCC
>JABASI010000778.1:0-31094 GCA_019776505.1 Tomocerus nigrus
TGGAATTACAATTTAACTTTGATATTAAATGTAAAATGTAATACAATGATAACAATTATATGATTTAATGGTTTTATTAATTAATGTTGCACAATCCATTAACAGGTAGTAATGGCGATTAAGAAAACTATATTATAAGCAAACATACAATGCAGTTGTAAGTTATTCCGTTGTTTAAAATTGTCAGGAAATAGGAGTTCTCAATGATGTTTATGATTTATGTTGATAACAGACCTAGGTACTCACAAAATTAACCCAGATAATATTATGATATAATTGAAAACTTGGCAATATTCACAACCAAATTAAAATCCTCTTAAATACTGGAAATTTTCATTCTCTAGGTGAAAAGGATTCAATGCTAAATAACTTGTTAATCGGGAAGTGTGTTCCTAGAGTTTAAATAATATAATTTGTGCGAGGGATTTTCTCAAGGGATGAAGAAAATTTTATTTCAGCATTTTATATTAATTCACTATTATATAACACACTGATGAGTAGGCATTTCAAGTTGTAACAGGTATAGTATAAGTTACATTATTAACATTTTTCATTTATGTTTTCAAGGGATGGCCATATAAGTAGTGCTTATATCATGTATAATAATAATATAAAGTAGTTCCTATCATTGTATTAGAGTGTACTGCAATGAGCTGGCAATGAGTTTGTCTGAGAAGTTCCCTGCCAGCTTAGTTTATCTTTCTTCTACGAAGCTCCTCTCTGTCTACCTCCGCTGCTCCTGTCCTTGACTTTTCAAGATACCGATCCAGATTCCTGACTCTCACCTCAGATAGCAACCATCAGCCATTAAACAACGAACTACTCAAACACTACATAAGATATAATATTATTAGTTGTGTAGCAAACTTCAATTTTAATATTTATTATCATGCTCTTAGCTAGAGCACAATAGCATATACTTTCAACTGTTTACCCACTCCACTCTGATACATTACATCCCTCCTCGGTCTCTTAAGAATATTATAATATTTACACACTTGTATCAAATCCAGCTACTACATACATTTTCAAGTAGCTATATCATTCTCTTAGTTATACTTTCCAACAACGTACATAGAAATACAAGTATGTAAAATAATTTCTTAACAGAACATTCCTTTCTGAGTTAAACTAAAGGTAGAAAGGCTTAATCATCATTTTGTCTTTCCGACTTATAAGAAAAGTGCATGCTGTGCCATACTTGTAGTGACTTATTTCACTATTTATTCTGTTATAGCTATCGCATTCATGAAAGGTCCAAGCAGTCTGGTATTTATTATCTGACCACCTAGGATTATCAAAGAAAAATTGTAAAAAGTGAAGGCTATATGCTTTAATATCATCGTGATACTGCCGTTTTCAAAATGTGTTCACAGAAATAGAAAAACAGGTATTAAACCTTAGGCAAAAAAGGAATTTCGTTGATTTTATTCAATATATGACCAATGTAACTCTGGTTTTATGAAACTTTTTAGCTAGGTGTACAATAAATGTTTTTCGAAAATCCTTATTTACATTCGATTAAGTCTTCTATGCTGCTTAGAGTTCACTATACTTATCTTTAGATTTTATTTTATTGTTTGAGACGTAGGTATAATGTAGGAGCTGGTGGATAATGGTGTAAGTAAGAACAAAGTTGTGCCATAGTGCGGTTGGCAGTTGCCAAGAGTCAGGTCGAGATCCGGGGGTTGGACTCCTCCTGTGAGAAGTCCACTTCGGTATAATTAGCTGCTGCGCTTCGGTGACTCTACAATGGTTTGTCATTTGTTGTCGGCTTAGTTTAGTTGAGATCCTTCTGTAGGCCCATATCTCACCTTCTCCCTACACTCTTTAAGTTACAATTGCACCTACTACTATAGAATAGAATGAGAAAACGCACGCTCAAAATACATCTAACAATGCCTAACAATAGTTAAGTAGCAAGTTGAAAGAATAAATCCTTGTGTAAGCCCTTGTCAATGAACTGAAAAAGGCATTTTTATTGTAATTGGTGTAGTTACCAGTAGAATTGCTATACAAATCCCTTTTCCTATTTCTTTTTTACCTGTTTTATGCATTGGGTAGGTACTTGTACTTTTAATTTATTCGGAGTATTTACCTCTGTGTATTTATTTACCAAAGTTATTAACCAGGATTACTTACTTCTCTATTGTGTACATTGTAAGATTGTAACTAATACGCGTATGGGTAAGTACCTATTGTAATAAAATTCGTTTTATTTTTGAAAGTCTATTTATTTTTTATCATTCTAATGTTTAGTCCGTTAATGCGCTATATATTTATATTGGTTTGCATTGTGTTTGTCTTGAATGACTGAACGGGAATGTAGATATGTACACATAATGTTTGTATATTTCCAGCACATTTTATGAAGCTTCGTCACACAAAAGTAACCATAAATAATGCACTTACATATTTACATGTATTTTATTACAAACTAAACTTACTGTGAACTTTGCACAACATTAATAAAAGAATGTGTGCACACAAGGGACATAAATACAGAACTATTTAATGTGAATTTTACAGGCTTTAAAATACTTTGTATGCCCTGCTCTTCATTTCACGGTTTATTACAACGATATTATTACCATCTAGCAGCTATTGAAATGAAATTGCACAAAGGTTGCCTCCTGTCTCCCTAACCTTATTCTCCTGGGTATTTTAGAAAGCCGCATTTTGGCTACACTGTGCTACTACAAGTACAAATTGCTTAGAAGGTTAGGTACCTATTTCATTTGCCCTGAGAATCTGCTCATAATAATATTATCTCATATTAATATCATATGAAGTCATAAGTGGTAGTAGCACCAATATATTTGCAATGTACCTATCGTTCATCATTGTTATATTAAATATAATATTATTTCCTATTGGCAATCACTTAAATACATCATCGCTTTATGTGATTATCAATTAATTTCACAAGAATATGGTTGAAAAACCAACCATCTCAACCACAATCAAAAAAGATTCCAAGTGCATAGATGTTTTGTGATGTGTCTCGGCAGTCGGCATTATGTTGAGTAAGTGTAAAGAATGGAAGGAATAAGAAAATAAGATGAGAGAAGAAAATAGAGTAAACGATAAAACATTTGAGGAAAAGTTGTGATTTCACGGTTTTCTGAGCAGGCAGAAACGAATTTCAATTTCATTTAATTTCCATACGTAGGAAATATGAGTAGAGACGTAGCTGAGAGTATCTGAGCGAGTATTAAAGTGTGATTTGTGTATGAGGGAAATGGGAAAAGGAAAGAATATCATCATCGTCGATTTACTTGAGTTGCTTTCGTTCATAGTTGAAAGATAGGGTTGTTCTCTGTGGCCTAGCCTAAGCTACCCGTCTCTAACTCGGTTAATTAATCCAACCAATTTCATTTCATGGAAATAGATTTAGAGCGGAGGAAGAATGCTATGTATAAATATAATAAATGTGAAAGATTCAAGAAATAAGAAAGGTTCCAAGCCCACAGGTCATTATCGTCGGTAATATATGGAAAAAGGCATGGAAGGAAGGATGGTGCATATCGAAATGCATAACGCTAGCAGTTAAGAGTTGAGAATATTTTACAATAAGACAAGTCAGAATAGAGTGAGAGGATACGCGGACTCGGTAGCTTTAGCAGTAGCATCAACAGCCAAAACATCTTTTACAATAGTTACATTTCGGATACACTTTGGAATTGGATAGGAATACTAATGTTGAATGAGAAAGCATGTCATATTTGGAAATAATAGTAGTTCCCGGCCTGCTCTTCTCTCTTCCACAGTCAAGCAAGCAAAGAAGATCCCGAGGGAATTTCTCCAGACCGAGAGCAGTCATAGATTTCCTATTCCTACTTACCATGTGCCATGCGATGCCCGAAGGAGAAACTGATATGATTTTTGCGTGAAAAGCACGATAGCATGACAATGTGTAATCGAATCCATAAATTTCCTGTGATAATATTAGTAGAGTTGTCCAAATCCAAATCGAATACATATTAGTTCCCATTATTCTAACAATCGAATACACTACGGTAGCATCATCCTCTTTTCTGTTTGACTCCATTTCTATATCTACTTCATCATTACTGTTTTTTAGACGGACATGCATGTCTCTACGATGTTCAGACAGAAGAATCCTCGACTAGACATCCAAACTTTCACAATGTACCTATACAATTCATGTGAGTCATGAGGATTTATTTGCAGTGTTTTGAATCTTATGCAAATCAATCATTATTCCATGACAGATTATGTGTGCTCACATCTCCTACTCTACTCTAGCTACCACTCAACTTCTGTAGTAAAACATTAAATGATGCAATCAAATCACATGCATATCATTCTTTAACCTATTTCATCTCTGCATACACACACTGATATCCCTAATAACATGTGTAAAACAATACAAGATACAATACAGCCTTTGAATACAATCAAATCAAATGTTTGAATGCTGGATGGATGGGAATAAAAACATTTGTCTATCTGAATGGATTGGAATCATGCATACAAATAAATATCAATCTGTATGAATTTCATGTAAATGACCACAGAACATCACTTCGTTTATAAACTACCTAATTCTACTTCAAACCATCTTATTATTTCTTATATGGGACATACAGAACGGTACACAATGCATAACATTGATGTTTTGAAAGCCCATCAATCCAAAGTAAGATACATTAACGTAATTTTGTTTTCAAACTCATACTAGAAACTAGAAAGGGACAAGGACTGAAGACAGAAGGTAAGTCTTTCTTCGTTTACTGAACTGAGCAAGGTATAATGGACTGAGAAGAAGGAAAGGTGGTAGATGACGAAATAGTAGCTTATTATTAAACTTAAATCATATATTAATATTTATTTTCTTCGTTTACTGAACTGAGCAAGGTATAATGGACTGAGAAGAAGGAAAGGTGGTAGATGACGAAATAGTAGCTTATTATTAAACTTAAATCATATATTAATATTTCATATTTTATGCAGCCTTCCATGTGCGAGCCTGAGCATTGTGAGTAATAAATCATGAAAATGCCATCGGCTGTTGTTCTCTTGCTAGATTGTATTATTATTGACACTTCCCTCGCGCATTGTCAGTGAAGCTATCCTCTGAACCATATCATAAATATCATAATTCTACTAGTAGATCTTACGTTGTGATCTATTTACTATACGCGTTAGTGTGCACTAATAAATTATGGAATTCATATAAAATTTTCTAATATTTATTTATTACAGGTTGCACTTTGCACTTCAATGGAAAAAATATGACTATACGAAATATTATTGGTCTACCTGGTGGAAAATAAGCTTCTCATATTTACATTGTTCATTTCATAGTTACAGTCATAAATATACAGGAGAGCCAAAAGAGACTTTTATTAGTATATCTGTAAATATTGTGAATGAATTGGATGATAGATGCTCCTAATAAAATGCATGAGTTACAATTACAATACAACGTAGCACCTTAACATAAATAACTTGTGCTCGGTAAATGGAACTAAAATATTGAAAAGATCAATGCTAAAGTTTCATAACAATAAGTACATAGGTAGGGCCTGGTACACATTATTTATTATATTAATTTGTATTTGGTTGAAGTGCTATAATTATAAGGTTGTAACGCACTTACATTGTTACATTCATTTAACACACTTTAGTGTAAAGTTTGAAATGTTTTCAGTAAATTTTCAATTTCATTGTTGTTTGAGACAAGGCAGCGTCGGCGTTTTATATTTGATCAAATCTTGGATTGATTTACCCTCGTAGTTTGTCCCGCTCCTTAATTTTATTACCTGTTTCATTCATTCATTGTGTTTAAATCTTTCATTTTCCATTGAATAAGCTCCTTGTCCTTTACTTTGCTATTGACAAAAGAAACGGGACAAAATTGGACACTCAATCGCGAACAAATTAGTTTATAGTGCTAACAGCATGCGGTACTCCGGTCCACTAAACAAACTACAAACCAGCCACTTTGCTTGGTTGGATTCAGTAGTTTAGCTATGGTTGTTTAACTGCTGGAGTATGTACATAAAACATGAATTGGATTGTTGAGTTGTTTATGACCTTTGTTCTTTTTGAAAATATAGAATTTAATAATTCCTTTCTATCTAGTTATTTACATTTACATGAATCAATCACAAAAGAGTTATACTATCCTATTATTTAGGTAGCTATTCATGACAAATAAATTCTAAACTATTTAAAGATCTATAAGCAGCTAAGATAATAAGTTCAACAGTTTCGGCTTTTGTTTTCAAGCTTAGTTTCGTAGTTTAGCATAATGAGCTCATGGCATATGGCCAATACACTTTTCTAGCTGTGTGGATGTTTTTCAAAACCATAAACATGTACAATACAACGGCAGAAAATACGGAGGGCTTCATGACTCCATGTATCCCTATTCATTTACATTTTCAGCTTTAAAACAGAGTTCCTTGGAATTATTGACAACTTCGGAAAATTGTTTCCTTTTAACAAATATAAGAGCTACCATGAATATATTCTTACAAAACAATCATCACAATTCAAAATTGACAATGGCGAATGGCAAGCGACTTTTTCAGTACTGCAGCCACAAATCTGCTTACACAGAGAGTACCGAAGTTTCAAATAACTGTAATGATTATCTAATAAATATTTGGCAGTATTTACTACAATTGACATTTTTGTCAATTTATATTTCCAACATAAAGAAACATTTCAGTTCGCTAATGACAATTCTCCGCAAAGTTTAAAGAATTCGATTTTAATATTTAAAAAAGCAGCAGAGATCCGTCATTCTCATTAGGAATTCCGGAAAGAAGTTTTCTCACTAGAAGAAATTCATCAGGTCTTTGTGCCAGGAGTGTCCTCTGAGAAGAGGAATGAAAAATGAGATAATATTTTAGGTGAGCATTGCGTCAAAGATCTCTTTTGAAGAAAAGGAGTCTAGATAATAGAATCAGTTTCTTTTTCTTGTGCATTCATTGTGTAGGGAGTTAGTTTATTGTTAGTTTAGTTGACTTGAGTTTGAGTTGGTGAGGTCGGCTTGGCTTTAAGTAATTGTTTCCAGTTTCTGTACAACAGCTCAAAAATAAATAAGCTTTTGACGGAATGCAGCTACAAACTACACACAATAATATAAGTACTGACACTCTACAAACTACATACAACTTTTCTTTAACGATTGTGGTTTGAATTGGTTTGCTTGCTAGGAGATTTTTGTTTTCCTAAGAACTACGTTCAACAGTTTTCTATAATATGATCTGCCTACTTTCATTCTAATGCCCTTATTCATAGTTATAGGAGGCAGGCTTGTAATATTAACAATGCAAGAGGTGCTTTCATTATATCAGTCGAGACAAGTTCATGTAGTAGGTAACAATAAGCGGATTTTAGTTTAGGATGCTTAAATAAAGTGAATAGGGCAGTGTGGAATCCACAGCAAGCAAGCCAAGCCAGGACAGGAATGGAAGTAATTGGATTGGAGTTGGTTCGCAGGTTACAAAAGTCAATTGGGTTGCATTGAAACCATTCTCCAGTTAAGTTAGTCAAGTCAGAAGAGTAGTTTACTTCGGTCTAGTCAACTTGAACCAAGTAGACTTCGAGGAGGCTCATTCCTCTGTCCTATTTCTATGAACACCATAGTCGCATTTCCATATAACTTATTATATATTTCTATACTTGATCTTATATTCAATATATCTCTATAATAATATTTCTTTTCTGCCTTGTAATGTCCAATGCACCTTTCTATAAGCTATTTGTTAAAGCTTTGTCTTATATTCTTACATTTACTATAATATGCTACCATAATATAGTCAAATAGCTAAGTTCTGGAGAAGTTGAGCATCAGCTACAGCAAAGACGAATTGCCCCGAGGTAAACACCTGAGACTCTTCGGCGCTTCTTCACTCATACCGGGTACAAATAGTCTACCCCGTCTCAAGTTCTATAAAATCCCCTCTATACAAACGAATTGCCCCGAGGTAAACACCTGAGACTCTTCGGCGCTTCTTCACTCATACCGGGTACAAATAGTCTACCCCGTCTCAAGTTCTATAAAATCCCCTCTATACACAGACCTAAGCTCTAAACTGAAGCACAACTATATTCGTTTTACATACAGGGAGATAGTTATGATGACGAACTATTTCTCTTTCCCCATCCAGGATTCTCCTCTCCCTTACCTGGTGCGCTATTAATATGCTAATACAAAGAGAACCTCTTTTTCAACAATAACCCTCACACCATTCGAACACAACACTAAGTTTCAATTCATTATAATGATATGAACTGCAACCCTCTTAGCCTAACAAACTAACAAACACTCTCATATTATAATCACCTCTTTCTTTTCAACTTACAGTCATAAATGCTGTCCTACATTTACATTTCTACTATGATCTGATTCCAATTTTTATGTATGCAACTTGTACCGTTTCCACCGTGGTAATTATAAAACTAGGCACAAAATAGAATAAGTAAACTATATTATTGACGCAACTAGAACTTTGGAAAAATATGATAAATATATGGAAAATAGAATATTATCGTCGTACCTATATCAGAGAATAATCACCAAAAGGAGAGAAGTGTCATCAGTTTTTTAAAATACATTTTCGGTTGCATTTGCATCGGTAAAAAAGTGTCTCCCCGCATGCTAAGTTAGATTATCATCATACACATAGACAAACTATGCAGTTAGGAAAAAAAAATTCCGATCTCCATACGTTCCGTATGTTGCAAATTTAAGACTCGGAATTATATTTTTTATATCTATTTTGTTTATATTTTCATCAGTTTTAATTGATATGAGTGAGTAAATATTACCTAACGTTTAAAACGATTTATTTACTAATATTTTATTAATTAACTGAATAAGCTACTGCAGTGATAGGTGATTGATACTGCAATCAGCTTTGTGACTTTGTAACATTTATACATCTTATATTACATCCCTGATTTAATGATATTATGTCTGTACGTGTTACGAGGAGGATATTAAGCGTGTGTACCAAACAAATACTAACAAATAAAAATGTGTTCTGAAAGGAAAAAATGTCACATTAAACAAGATGAGCTGTAAGTTGTGTAAGATGAAGGCACAGACAGTGTCGTTGAATGTAGTAGATTTAGATGATTAGTAAGATTATAAATATTAAGGTACAGTAGGTGAGTAAATGGAAGTGTTTGCTCTTGGTTTACACAAAGAGAGATAAAGAAGTAATGTGTGTGTGAAGGGGAAGGAAGGGTAAAAGTGATGTAGGAAGGGGAGCGAGTTGGTTTAGTGAAGTTTGAGGCGGCTAGTAGCTCAGTGAGTTGGTTGGATGTTGAATTGAAGAAAAGTGTTTACATTGTGCTACTATTGAGTTAATCGTGTTGCCATTTGAGTTGAAATGCAATGTGATCCGATGAATAGACGCGCCCTTCATCTTTCTAACAATGGAAAACACACAAATCCCTTCGAGATCCTATTTGAATTACTATTATGTTGTATGAGTCCAGGTATTTACACACACCTTCTCCTCTTTGACTTTATCTTGAATTGAATGTGGACAGAGAGACCGCGGCTTGAGTTGGCATCACTCGACTGTAGCTAAATACCATACTTATCACCATTTATTTCTATGTACACTCAAAAGATACTTCTCAGTAGATACGGACTCTCTAGTAAAATAACTACAAGTTGTTTATCCTCTATTACATGTACCGAAATCATAATAATAAGAGCATCCAGTCACTCCACCACCACCGTCAACTACTAAAGCTACAATTCTAAGAGTGAATAAGATAACAACAACAAATGGACTCAGAATGACAATAACGTTTTCAGAGCTATTCAAACTCGAGTTGATTGTCATCTTTCTCTAGGTGAGGTTACGACTAGGTTGGTTTTATTCTTGTCGCCTGGGTCGACTCCTACAGTGTTTCGTTTTCAAAAGTCCTTCCACATTCTCGTTTGTTAAATTGATTGTGAGCTTGGTTAGAAGTTAGAACTCAACTCAAGCAGATCATTCCTCAACATTTTAAACCAATAGCTTCTTAACTCCCATCGAAATACAATTAGTTTACTGGATCAACTCAATAGAAAGCAAATCTTGCTACATTATTGTACAGAAGTTATGTTGCAACACAAAGTAGTATCAACGATTGTAAACTATTTAGCCAAATAATTTACACTTTTAAAGTACAGGAGAATTCTGAATCAGACGAGAAAAGAGAACCCTATGGCAGTAGTATCTGTGTGAATGTTGAATGTAGGAGGAAAGTAAACGAACGATGTGAACTTCTTAGTCAGTTGATCTCTGATTTTCTACTTGACTTCTTGACTGAAAAGTCTCACACTATCTATTGTTGACTTTGTTCCTTTGTAGGCATTCCGACTCTTTTCGAATATAAATTTTCTTCAGAGTTGAACTAGCGGTGCAGAACATTATACTTCCTAGGAATCCAGTCCACTATTATACAAGTATAATATTATTATCGGGGTGCATCTAGTAAGGTACCTATTACCTACACTCAGTACATGGACAAGAAAGTTGAGTCTATAATGAAGAATAAAGAATCTTGCTTCTTAGTACCCAATCAATTCATTTCATTCTTAATGGGAAAAGTACGCCCATATTTTCTCATTCGAATTCATCGGCACTTTTGCGTTTTCCGACCAGTAACAAATTTAGACTACCTATCTCTTTCTTGGTGTGGGTCCGCCACTTAACTTTATGAAATCCGATTTTCCTTTACTCTTTCTCCTATGACATTTTTATCCAGATATTATTTCTATTATTAAAAAGTCATGCATGACCGGATTTTACAGTAGTATACTACACACTAAACGGATCTAAATGTACTATAAGAAGAAAGGTTGAAGATATAAAGGAGTGAAAATTGATCACAAATGCTCAACACGTTTGATGACTATTAGTCAGAGCTCTTGAAACTATTTTTACTTGCTGCTTAGTATATATAAGAAATATTGATAGTAATATTTAAGATTTGCGAAAACGTAATTGTGTGCCATGAATTTTTAAACCAAAGGAAAATAATTTCTAAAACACTAAATTGTGTGATTATACCCATCTGTATATTAGATCAAACTGAAGAGTCATTTCCGAGTTTTAGTTCCAGTAATTATGCAAGATCTGAGTTTCTGTTACTGGAATAAGGATTTTCTTGTTCGGCATAAAGAGAGAGAGAGAGAGAGAAGATTGCAAAGAATTGGAATCTGTTGTACACGCGGCTGTATACAACATAAGCGATAGTACCCTGTTGACTGTTGTACATGTGTATGTTGCATCTGATGTTATTCATTCAGTGAATAGTCGACGAGTTATTGAATAGAGTATCAAGTCACGATTGATTGAAAAAATCCTTAAAAGGCAATCGTATCAGTTCATAAATAATATCAAGTAATTGACCACTATCAATTTCTCGTGTAAGTTATTCCCTCGTATTTTTCTTTTGAGGTCAAAATATTTTTTTACATTTGATGTACTTCAGGGAATCTAATATACATAGTAAATGTATAATTTTCGCAGCACGAAATTGTGTCGATATTTCAGCCATTAATTCTAAGCTAGTTACACGTAGACATACTTACATACTCTCATGCATTTATGCGGATGGATGGTCATAATTTCCGTTATCTGTTGTCAAAGGGGAAAGCTAACTCAATTTTTCACTTCCTTGCTTTTGCAAAGCGTGATCTTTGGTGTTAACTTGTAAATATTCGAAAATTTTAAATGCCAGCTTTTGCAGTGACGTTGTAATTCTCATCTAATATGAAAGGAAACTAGCGAAAAATGTTGGTGCAAAAAAAGAAAATACCCGGAAAACCAGTCGCCCTACCCAAAAAAGCAACCAACCCACAGGATTCACATGGACATCTACTTATTCAGATTATTTATTTATTTAGTCGTATTTCTTGTAAAGTGTTAGCTCATTCACACAGACTGACAATGAAGCTGAGTTGAAGTTGAAGTCAAAGTCAACGGGCATGATTCCTAAGCTATGCCTACTTAAATTTACAAGTTTACCATGTGGAAGGATTTGTTTTCCCTCTGATTCGTTACTCATTCATTATTCATTCCATTCTCATAAATTACTACACATTTAGCCATTTAGCATCAAGACTTGTTTCTCTTGAGCTAACTAACTAAACTAACTAACCATCGAAAAACAATCTCCTATCATCTCTCCCTCCTTTTACCATTCCTTTTATTTTGTTCTGTTGTGGTGAGTCTGATTGTTGTGTTCGCACATAAATGTCCATACATGTGTGTTTTCCTTTCTGTCTGTACACAACAGTGACTTATTCACATCAAGCGAAGTTTGACTTAAAATCACTACTCTCCAGGGGTTGCTTTCAAATGATATGATCACATCTGGAAATTATAAGAGCCCACGTCACGGACAGTCGAGCTCAACCCTAACCTAACCTTACCATTCTAGTATGATAATCATAAAGTATATTATGTACTTTTCAAGAAAGTGTTACATTCTCATTACAATCACAACCAACTATACATACACTACAGTATAGTACACAATTACAAATCAGATATCAAAAAATAATGAAACGAGACACGATTTTGTACAACTTATGTCATGCAGTCAATGTAGCTTGAAATTAAATCGACACGAGATAAAAATACGAAATTCTGATTCAATTTTATTTACAAATAAAATGCACTTGCCAATGTTTAGTTATGAATCTTATCATTTTAAATAGAATGGATTAGTATTCCTATATCTATAATTACACTCTAACAGATTTGCTACAGAATGTTTTTGTTTTGATAGTCCATTGTTTTATATTATGTCTAAGTTGATAATAGTTTTAGTTGACTTTGCTTTAGCATTGCTTGATGGTTAGCTAAACAAGTTATGCAAATGAAATGTGAGTCTATCGTGATAGAGTCAATAATAAATTGCCCGGCTGCACCTCACTATCGATCGATTTCCGATTATCCACACCAAGCAAAGTTAAAGCTGAAGCCACAAAGAGTCTCGAGCTGTAGATAAACGTTCCTACTTACCTAACCAAATCAGACTACCTGAACGTTAACTGAACTTAACATAACTGACAGTGAACCGCATACACATTAACTGGTAATATACATAGCTTTGCACATTTCATTCTGAATTCTATCCCCGTCAGTACCTACTGTATTATGTTCAGATATTAGTTATTATTATTATGTAGATAGCTGTTGCAAAGTATATAGCATGCTGCAATTTAGGTGTAACTTCATATATCTAATCTTTCTTAGTCATTCCATTCCATCATCTCTAAACGAAACTAAAGCAATAGCTCCTTCAAGTCAACATGAATGCGTAATATGAAGACAATAAGATGTTTAGCAATCGTTCTATTGTTTATTTATGACCTTTTACCTTTATTGCCAGCTACTGGTCCCTCATAAAACCTCCCTTGTACTTACAAAGCCTTGTTCTATGTGCTCCTCTCATCTACAAATATTTATAAGCAACACACATATTTAAGTGTACAGATATTAGATATTCCCTTTTTAATATTATACTTTCAATTTACATAGCTATGTATCTATTCATGTTCTAAGCTTTCCTACCAATGCTACTAAACTTACACTACCTATTATGTAAGATTAGAAATTCCTCCTACTTTTCATCTCACCCTCACACTCTACATACTAAAATAAGGCATTGCCTAACAAATATTATTATTATCAACTTCCATTCCATATACTTTCAACTCACTGCAGTTTCTAGCTCTCTCTATAACTTTTCACGAGTGTGTCTATCTAATCCTCACTTTGTAATTTTCATGCAGGCTCCTTTGCCTACTTTACACCTTATTTTACACATCTCAAACATTAAAAGGATAGACACTGAGGAAAAGATAGCATAATAATATGTAGCTATGTCCATATGTCTAGATAATAAAACAGATACAAAAGGTAATACATTTCGGCCTATTCTTTCATGTAGTTCCACACAAAACTTGTCATGGAAAGTTAAGAACAGAAGCTTAGACTCAGAGCTAACGCATTATTATTATCACTACTGCTAACTCCAAATACTATTATTAAAACTATAAACGATCCTTCGTCTCACTTTCTGTTTGTCAGAGATTCACCTCTAATTTGTAAATGTTGCCAATAAGCCGAACATCTGAACATGCCAGACCTTTTATTTGCCAACTATTTCCTTGTAGAATGCGCAAAGAAGTAATCAATATTCTAGGTATGTCGTTTATTCACTGTTTTGCAACTTTTTTAACGGAAAGTTTCAGTTCTAAACTGTACTTGCTAGTTAACTTGAATCATTTAATAATTTAACACTTTAACACCAACTTATTATTAATTTTAATAAATTGTAAACAGGGAAACTATTATATTTTATTATGAAAATCCACCCAATGATCATGTTTAATACACATGTTGAAATCTATTTTATGTACAGATTGCTCTACTAAATGACACTGACAGCAACATGTGATCAGAAAATTAAAAAAATGTTAGACATTTCAATGTGTGGAATTCCAAAATGGATACTGACTGCGGGTATTTAAAGGTATAAAGTCCTAAATGTAAACCTGTGGCTGTGGCCATCATTCATTTCTGTTAGCAATTGCAAACCATATTGCCCTGAAAATATTATCATTGTATCTACAGATGTGTCGATTATGAATCGAAGTATAAAAATGCTCCAATGCATGGAAGACTAAAAATTGTTTAGTTGGTACTTTCTAGGTATAAACGTTGATGTAAATTGAGTATTGTCAAGTGTTGCATGTCCAAGTTTACATAACAAGGATTTAAACTAGTTAAGTACATAGAGTACGTTCTACGTAAGGTAAGTTAGCAAACAAAGATTTTAGCTTTATCGCTTCAGTAGTTCAATTGGATTGGTTAGTTCGGCATTGGTCTTTGGCATGTTGGGTTGTTGTCTTGTCTGTGATTTTTATGGCTTGTTTCATTATCACATTAGATGCGTACACTATAGACTATAGAGTAGCAGTACGAGTACCACAAGCGGATATAATATTATTGCTTTATTTTTATGCTTGCTTGCGTATACGTATGCATGTAAATCAAGCTTTGTCATTGTACGCAAACAAAAATCGAGTGCATCTGAGGGCAGTGATTGCTAGTAGTGAACATTGGACTGACAGTAAGTTATGTAAGTAAGGATCAAGTTTCTGGTAATCATCTCCTTTGAAAAATAATCAAATGTCTTGCAATGTTTGTAGTAAGTATGCTTTGATTATTACTTTAGCGCAGGTATAATGCAGCAAAGAGTGCAGGTAGTCAAAACGGTAGAATGCAAAGCAGTAATAATAGTCTGAAGAGAAGATAAACCGACTGCTCTCTCATCATAAACAATATATTCTATTGCTTATTAGCAAATTTTTCGCTACTGGTTTTCACCTGTATGCATTTGTTCTATAAAGTACAAAGGAGTCGAGTAGTAGTAAGTAAGTACTAAAGGCTGATAGTAGTGAGTGATGCAAGTGTTGTTATAAGAAAAAGGTTAGGATAGTAGAATGACTGATGAGAAGAAAGGATGTTATCTCGTGTACGATCCTCTTCAACCTGTCGTGTCTCTGTCTGTCTGTCAATAATTCTCTAATACAATGACCATCTTTGGCTATTTGATTTGTTTTAGTGTTATGAAGTGTTGAAGGTCTAGTTATCCTCAGACTTGGCTTGGGTTCCCTGCATTTGCATTTCAAATATCTATTTATCTATTTGATTTTCAGCCAGCTGCTATATGTTCTTGGCTCTCTAGCTATTTGCATTTCGACTCCCTCATACATAACATATAGCAGCCATTGAATCCACTTTGTCTTTTGATTTTCCTCATCGGAACTTTTGATAAAGGATTTTTTCACGTTTTACCCTTTTGATTGTTTTTTTTGGCAGAGAGTCTTTAAGGAAATTATCAATTCCATAACAAGGTACACGAATATCGTTGCGTTGTAATTATAGTTGAATGGGATGTGGGTAGATCAATTGCAGCTGTACCTACTATCCACTTAAACTATGCAGGAAAATAAAGTGAATCAAAGGAAACTGCATCTCTACTAACTAATAAAAACCGACAAGGCGGCGATCGGCACTTGTTCTCTAACTAAGGGTGGCTAATATATTTAACGATAACAGGTTAACTTATTCCTTTTCATGTTTAAGGGCAAAACAAATCATGAAAATCGAACACGAAAGGCAGCAGTCAAAATGAGAATTATAACGCTAGCACTATTAGCTGCTGCTTTGTCATGAAAATACTTAAAATCATATTAGATGAATGTGCACCTTTTCGGTAATATGATAACACACAAGAAAATATTTAATTAACACAGCTAAGGCGCAATCTACAATCTATACATAGGTAGATATGAAATCATACATCTTTGATAACTATACATTCTTTAGGTTAATAGTGAGATACAGTTCTCGTGTGTTCTGAATTCATGGATATATATCTTGCTTTTATCTTCAATCTGTGAGTTCTTTGGTAAAATACAAAGATAATAATCGCTCTGTCGTGTCAGAATAGATACTTAGGTAATAATAAGATACAAATTGGAAAGATACATTACCAGTGCAGTCCTTTTACTCCCTACATCACAAATGTAAACTAAATATGTACTTACATAAATGCATATGGTGCATACCCAGTTTACTATAAAATGTAATTCATTCGTTGGGTCTATATCTTTACTTGCTTTGTTAAATTTAAATAGCATTGCATGCATCTGTAGGACAAAAAGTTGCCTAAGGTTATTATCCACAGAATATCTGAGCTTGTATTTATATAACATTGCAGCTAGTCTAAGAAAATTACTCAAGAAATGGAATAAATGTGATTTAGCTAATGGAAAGTGGATTTCGTTCAAAAGCAATTGAAAAATCTGTCTCACATAATACATACGGCAACGAAAAGCTAATAATATCCTTCGTGAGGAAACATTCTACCTTATTGTGTATAGTATCTGAACCATACAAGGAACTAATATATATCAGATCTAAGGAAGAAGTATTATGCTTGCGGGTATACAATGTAGATAGCTTGTACCTTATGCAGCATGTTTAAATGTTTGTATGGATATAGGAAAGGTAAGTAGATGTAGTTAAAATCATAAGAGGCAGTATGATGTAAATGTAATGTAATGAAGGGAGATAATTTAAGTAGAGGTTAATCTGAGATTAGAAAGGCCGACACACATAAGGCACACAATGTAAAAGACGGGGAACAGAAGAGACCGCGACAGTGTTTGATACTTGAAAGTGGATGATTACAACTAAAGTATACGGTTAACCAATATTGGATTTTGGGTGCTTATTCTTAACTTTGTTCAGGATCTGACGGAGAAATTCTTTCTTGTGTTCAAAGATGAAGAAGTTACTTCAGCATGTAAAACTAGAACATTTAACTTACCCTGTACATTAATAATTGCATTAGTTTGACCTAAGGACAGGAGACGGACTCGGGTATTGCTAAACGACCGAAATAAGGAAAGGTCGGAGGGATACTTAAGAGATATCCATCCATTTGTTCATCTATCAAAATCTAACATAGTTTGTGCAAAGGCAACAATGAGGCTGCTCTAAGTTTGTATTTTGTATCACACGTCAGTTTTTCCGTTTGTTCATTTCATCCGGGTAATGATAGGGCAGCGAAATAACAACACATACCAATATATCTTGGATGTGAATATAATATAGAAGCAAGTGGGATGAAGTAGGGAAGAGATGAAACGCAAGGGAAGGCAGTCAGTCAGTCAGTCAAGTGAGTTCTTCGGTTGTTTCTTATGGGCAAGTCGATTCTCTTTTGTAAATCCATAAATCTTTTTTTGTTCTCTCGCACCCGCTGGTTTTCGTTCCTTTTGGAATGTTGTTTGTGTGTTGCCCTAGGTGTTGATTAAAGGGAGACCGAATGCCGACTTTCACACCTGTTGCGCATTCATACACAAGATTAGTGGGTGAACATTTGAGTTTCAGTCCAACTTGACTTCGACTTGACTCTTGGTCACTATCCACACTATTCCCATTTAATTCCAAGTCCACTCTAATAATAAGCACACATTTCTTACCATTTACAAATAGATACCTACTTATGAGACATCCAATCCCTTCAAATTACCTCCTTGCCCTTATGCATAAAACTCCTTTTTTCGTGCCATATTACGAAATTCAAGTTTTGACTATGATCCTAATGGATTTTATTATGCCTCTTATGTCATCAATGAAATTAGTCGTAGCTATTAGGTTATCACCGTAAGATAATGTAAACAGCAATTATAAGACTTTAGCAAGACAAAATGTTGCCGTTTTGCATTTCTGGTGATATTCTGTACCTTTCCATCAGAAATTAGGTGATAACTCTAATGCATTGGAATCCATTTGAGTCTGCATTACGTGCGGCTGCTTATGACTATTTAGCATAAAATCTCCAGACTTATTTTCTCCATTTTAGCACCCTCGCTACATACCGAAATGCTTACAAGCTTATTATTCTCCCATATTTCACCAAATGGTGATAAGTGCATCTAAAAGCTACACATTTTGAATAGGTCATAAGGTTGTTCCTAAACAAATACCATATACATATCCAATCCCACTTACTTAGTTAACTTACAAAAATTCAGTAGGAAGTTTTCCCACTTAAGATCTACCTACCTATTATAATATTATAGCTAAGGTACTATGTATAGAAAGAACCATGCAAATAGGCGTTTAAATTTTTGGTAACTTTTACATTCTCCTCCATGCCCTGGATGTAAATACGTCCTTAAGCGTATAATTGCACCTCATTACATAACATTACCGTAAAATGTTGAAAATGAAAGGGTCGTTGGTTAATCCTCTATTTTTTGTATCCGAATTGCAGTGATGGTGTGTAGGTTTATTTTAAAAGTTGACTGGGAGAAATCTCTTTATCCTGATATTTTTCTGAAAGTTGAAGGTGTTTAGGCTACAGTTTTGTATTCTTGAGGCTTGTTGATGTTTAAAGGAGTTTTTTACAATTCCCCTTGAGAAGACAAGGTTCGGCAAGGAAATTCAATGGTAAGCAGGTCCCTTCGTGCCTTGATTTTAAATCGGGAAAGAAAATGCAATTATAAACTGGCTTGGTTTGGTTTTGCCTGAGAAAGAGCTGCTCTGTTACAATTAGTAATTGTCATAGATAGAAGTGAAGTGGATCTAGTGGTTCTGTTACGTTATTTAGCTTGCTAACCTAGAGTAATTATATTCGCAGGTAGTTACGTAGTAATAAATGTATGCGGCTAGTTAGAAAACTGGGGCAATCAAAATCATTCATTCCACAAACAAGCTGTAAACAGTTTGCATTATTAATTAACTTGCTTTAGATGAGATCAGATGTGTTGTCTTGTGATGTGACGTGATGGGGCATATTATATTTTGTTGGATATGCGGACAGGACACAGCAGTAGCAACGGCCGTCAATGTTTATTGACATGGCATGACATGACATGACTGCTTATTAAATATATGAATATTCCATAGTACACTTGATTGACTTTAGAATTTTGGATCAATTATCCAATTGTGTTACTTTTGTTGATGAAAGTCTTGGAAAACGTAGGCCGTATTTTTCTACCCTTTCATTTTAATTTAATCAAGTACCTAATTGATAGATTGTGGTCTGCATTATTGTTCTACACACTATACTGCTAACTACACATTATGATAATTTCCCTATCTGGTCTAGCTGCATTATTAATATGATACATTAAAATGAAGAACCTGAAAACTGCCACATTACTGTCTAAATGTAGAGCAATCAAAACAAATATGTGTCTACATTAATATTCACTGCAAACAAGACGAGAGGTTTGCATTTCATCATTTTCAAGTGTTCGATCGCACAACTGCTAACTTCAGAGAGCAGAGTGTGTGAATAAATCAGTCAATGAATGAATATTAATTTCTAATTAGACTACCTATATTTTTAAAATATTCTAAATGCCAAGTACATGTGTCAATTTGAGTTTTTTATTACATTTTCATTGATTTCTGGCACTTACTAGTTATTTACATGCTTTATAGTGCTGTGTATACATTAAGAATTGCATTGAACCGCAACACCAATACAGTAACACGTAAATTAGCTGATAATTGGTGTCATTAGTTTAATCTGGTGTTGCTCTATTGAAAAAGTGGATTGATGCCATAAATTGGATAACAAGGGTAAATTCATGCAATTTTCCTTTGTTAGGCTACTCTCCAACAATCTGTATAATTCAAATGTAAATTACACTTGAATTGGATTGCCCACGTTGAAATTAAAGAGAAGAATTTTTATTCCTGACTAAAATTATATGGGCAATTGTATAGTATCACACTTTGTATGTCAAGCTTGTATCTGCATAAGCATTTGAGCATTATTACAGGAGATTGGTATTAATTACTATGTAAATGAGGGACTTGTGAATTTTCTATTTGTTTCCTCGTGGTCATTACAAATAAAAAGACATGATTATTATTTATGTACATAAGTTCTGTAGAAGTAATAACATTTAGAATGTATGTGCGTAGCTTTTGTTAACCTTATAGGTAGGTACATTGGAAATTGGCATGAAATGGAACTACTACCAAGTGTACATAGCATTTAAATGAATTTTCTTTAATTTCACACCATAACAATTACACTAGATTCTCTAGCTATGTACATCAGCCACATTATTATCTTTCCCATATTGTAAATACTACGATGAGGATACAATTCATTTGCACTACAATTACTTTGAAGATAGCAACTGAATGCGAGGCAATAATAATTTGTACAATAACACTCTTATGTTATATACAAAAGGCCAACTTAAGGTTGTTATCTTGTAAAATACATACATAGACATTTTATGTTGAGGAATGAGAAACATCAAAAGATAAAGTGTAACTAATCTTAAGTAACTATATGCTATCTGTTAAAAAAAGTCCACTGGAGAGTTGTACAAACATTTTCATCGTATTGTGCATATCAAAACATTTTTTGTCAGTGGGAATAGAATAGCAATTATTGCGGCAAACTGTGAGGTCTTGTTGCTTACTGGCCAGTCGCATCGCCTCACTTGGCTATCATTCTTGTCTGCTTTCTAATTCCATTGTATTGCATTTTTTCTAAAGCAAAACATGTACTCTTCATAATGCACACACAGACGGAACATCACATTATTATATGAGTTTTCAGCTTTGCTTTAATATATTGTTATGTTGGCTAGAGCGTTATCACTTAGACAAGGAATTATTTACCGGTTGCTTTGCAAAAGCTTTGGAAATTATTATTTTGTTCTTCTGGCAGTTTTATAGTTTATGACAACATAGGTTAGCTTAAATACATTCTAAATCATATCAATGGCTTGCGATAAAACTGAGAAACACTCTCTCACTCGAATAAATTCTTGTTCACCGGGACCTTAGCCTTCCTCCATCATCACTACAGCAAAATTATTTACACTCTAACACTTTTTCATACTAATACGTCCTTGATATAGCACATTGAAACCAAAGCCCATAAAAGTTAAAATATTATGATATTTACTAAACTTATCGTACAACTTTCCTTGATGCACCCGAGGAATATAATAAAATATTTATTATAATAATATAAGCCATAGTAAAAATTACTAAAATGTTATAATACCTGTATATAACATTTGATAACTTCAGATATCAGTTCTATCATCTGAAGAATTAATGATAATTCAATAAAATATTAATGAACATAGTGTTCTGTACGGGGTTTGACGTAATACAAGAGACTTGCTAATTAGTTAATTTTGTTTATAATCACACAATAGCAATTATAAGTGACATGCTTTTGTAATAATAGTACCTAACTTTTGTAGAGCACAAAATTATTTTTAAGTATAGTTAGCCAAGAGGTAAATGTAATGTGCTATATCTGTTATCATTTAAAAGTTCGGTATATTACATGTAGCCCTTGTAGGTATGTAGAGTGTTGTGAAAAATGCAGGTGTTAATAATGGTAGAACGTAATAACATTATCTAGAATGAGTTTGTGTAAAGAGGAGGAAAAAATGATCAGTAATTAATGTATGGAGTCGATAATCAATTAAAAGGTAATTCGCGTATTTAAATGTTGTGAATTTGCATTTTATATGGGGTTGCTAGAGATTTCATAACCAAATCACATAATGTGTAATATAGACAGACTAATTAAAAAGATGAGATTTACATTTAAAGTACCAAAACTGGATTCAGAAGGGATCTAGGCGAATAGCTGACTGTCAATGAGCGAAAATAATTTTTTAATGTAAATGTAAATCCAAAGTCAATCCAAGTGAGTCATGGTTGCGTTACAATTACATTATAATTATCATGTGCTAAGATAGTATGCAACTCTTGAAGTACCATTAAGTGAGTGTAGACAAAGAGTGCCTGAAAGTTTACAAGCAGCTCAGGCAAAGATCCAAGATTACAGAAAGGGTACACAGAAAGGAAAACACCTGACCTCACCTGCCGGACAAATGAGCAATTCATTAGAGCCATTAGAATGGACACGGAAAGGTAGAAATTATACCCGAGTTTTAGAAACGAAAGCTTTAATGGTTACACGGAATAAAAGAAAACCTTTAGCAAGAAACATCTGTAGTCCAAGAGCAAGATATAATATTTTAGCATAGGAAAAGTCAAAAAGTCAATCTTTCCTGTAAAAGGGCAACGTACACACGTTCTGGGACTCAGATGGTAAACAAAGATTGTGTAAAAGCAAAAATTCTACAACTCTAAATATATAACACGTGTACAGACGGCGAGAAACGAAGATTTTCGAGCTGTGTATGTTATAGATGTGTATTTACGCCACTGGGCAGTCGAATATGGTCTTAGATAAGTATACAGTATGATATGCTGTGATGGGAAATAGTTTTAATGAAGCAGTTCCACTGTGCACATACATAATCCCTGGTATTGCATCCTATAGAGCGTTTAGAGAAATTAGAGAATGAGTGGGAGACGGAAAAGGTGTAATGTAATAACAAGGATATGAAAGGCCATGACATGCAATGCGATAATCATAGCATGGCATGCCAGCCAGCTGAATTCAAGAGAAGGTAAGGTAAGTATACGCCGAAAGTAGAGCCGGGCTGGGTTGGGTGCGCCATCAAATTTGTGAGGAGGAGGAGGAATTTCTGTGCCAGGCCCAAAACCCACTATTGGTTTAACGCTGAACAAACAACGACCCAATGAACACAGCTACTAAACCAACAACCACTCTTCTTAGTCCAATAGAAACGAATATTATCTCTTCTGGAGAGAAAAAACAAGGAAACTAATCCGGGTTTAGCCACTACCACTACCAAACGCTCTTTTTCTCGCTCTTCTCATTATAGTCTTCTATGACATCATGCATTTAATCATTTTAATCCGTTAATTTCTCAATTAGCATTACAAGAGTTTAGTCATTAATTATTATAACTTGAGAATGATTAGTTTTTACAGTTATTTCAACGTGTAGCTTTAAATTTTATGCAGCATGAGCTATTACTCTGTACATAGATGGAGAGATTATAGTTAATGACTCCATCAATCCACTGCTAATTTACTAATGAAACCTTTTAACTTTATGGCACACCCACAATAAACTCATAATATTTATGTAGAAGATTGCATTTGACTTACCACCACCTTTAATATTGTGCCAGGCAGGATCTGTGTGGAACTAATTCTCTTCTTGGAGCTAAATTGCTATTTACAGCTACTTTTATTTGGTCGTAATACTGTAAATGAACAATAGTACACATAAAATTATATTATTAAGTGTTTACGATTAGATGCACTTAAGGATGTTCTCCTGAGTGCCAAAACTAGAATGGAAACTATAAAATTTTATTTATAGCAATAATGGGATTTTATTGGCCTATAACACTTTTCTCTCTGAGGACATGGCTCGTTGACTTCCCTCTGAAAGTGTTAGAAATTATTACCCACTACGGCTTTTACGCATCTTATGAACAATCATGAAAATCATTATAAAATATTAACCTGTAAATAAAATGATTGCGTCAATCTGTGTTTATTCCTTTCGGAGACTTGAATTATGTTTGCTTGCTCTATTACCTACTGTTTTGGCACTAATCGCTTGCATTTCAGTGATTTTCCATGATGTATACACTTTCCACTGTATAAGGAGATAAATGATATGAGTTGGAGATTGGAAGTCGCTGAGATTTCGTGTCGGCGTCGTTTTCAGACTGCAAGAAAAGATAAAATCTATCACTGCCAACATTATAAAAATAAAGGAACACAGTGCACAAATTGAGATAAAGCGCGAGATATTTGAGATTTAAATGGTTTTAGCAGTTCTTATATGGAGATGATAATGTCCATTATATTACAACAAGTATTAATTTGTGTGATTACCTTATCTCATCTTTAATGTTTCTTATTTGCAGTGTCTGCTGATTTCATGTGTTTAATGCATTGAACTTAGACAAACTACATTGCTTACAACTTACGTTACAGGCTCCATAATTATGTAGTGAGGTAATTGTAAAAGTAAAGTTTTGAATCCACAATGACAATGACCGGTTGATGTCTTCTGCCTTTTTACAAGAAAAAACATCCTTATCTCATCCTCTCTGAAATCTCAGGTAATTTCTTTCTTGGTTTTGTCTGGTGTTGGTAGTAGTAGTTTTGGCTAAATACCTATACTAGTGTATCTTGAGTTGGCAAGAAAATTGGAAAACCGAAAATTGTATAGCTTTTCATGCATCTGTGAAAATGTGACTATGCGTATAAGCGTCAAATAAGTAGCTGAGTAAAGGCTTTTCTCATTTCTTACATGAGTCCTGGAAAAAATTCTTTAATTTATCTAGCACTAGAGGAATAAATTGGACAAAAAGTGGGAAAAGGAGGATTGGGAGAGAAAAACAACTGCTCATGAACTTGCATAAATGTTGTATATGCAAACGAAGATTCTTCTTCACTTAGAAGAACCGAAGCCAACCAGCAACCAGCTCCATAATAACAGTAATAAGAAAACTAGGAGAGTATGGTAAATATGTGTACATGGTTTATACACTTCTTTATTTAATTGTGCATTAGGTACACAGACATTTCACATCAAAAGAAAATTCCTTCTTTGCTGAGTCGTGGTTTCCTTTACTTATCTTAATGTTAAATAAGTATTAGTATATGACTGTAATATGTATGCAAATACTATTTACAATGGGGTAATATATATCCACTGAAGACAGGAAGACATTCATTTATTTTATACATATCTAATTCTCAGACTCTTAGTATCTAAGCAGGAACTGGTATTTTCCTTGTATCTCTGCTTTATCTAAGTGAAGTAGAAAATGATGAATTGCCCAACAAAGAAATCGACAGAATTGACAGCTCCTTTCCACAACCGTATGAAAATTGCACATCTGCTAAGCCCACGAATGGTAACTTAGGTTGATTTCGCTGGTTGCAATGGAAAAAATTCTAATTGCCCACTGAGTCAAGTGGCGAAGCGAAATGAAAATCTAAAAAGCAAAAAATTCTTCTATTTCGTCTTGACTTGAGTATTAGCAAGTTTTACCAAAGTTTACCAAATGAGTTATTTCTTTTTTCTAAGAGAGAATAGTCTTAGGAGTATGTACAATACCCACTAAATGTAAATGCTCAAGTACAAATGTCATTTTCTGACGTTTTTAGCGCCCCACACACTCAGCTCAATGAATATTTAGCAGATGTTATGCTATAAGTTTCATCGTAACTAAAGGTGAAGAAAAGAGCCGCCGCTGTTCTGCATTTTAAAGAGTTCTCTCGAATGTTACTCACCAGTTTAGCTATCAAGAGCAACCGACAGACATATAAATGTGCTCGGATACAATTTCCTTTATTTTATTGCTCTTCTTTAGAATATTTATGCAAAACAGGTCGCCTCCGATACACATATCTATATACTAAAACAATTCTCTAATGTTTCTCATCTCATCTTATTACAATCATGAAACAACGCTCCGAAATCTAACTACCATCTTTCAGTGAAAGTTAAACCTAGGCAAATAAAACCACATTATGTAGTACCTACACCTACATATCTACCTACTAAATATTACTAGTTATTACCTATTATATATCTTTTACTAGCTAAGTACCTACTACCTACCTACCTAAATATTATTTAATAATTCTAGTACATTCATATTTATGTGTTTTGTTTTACCATAATGCAATATTTCTACCAAACAATAGTTGGTAATGTAAAAAGTGAGCAAAATCTCATCAGCACTTGCACAGGCAACTCCCAGCTAGAAAATTGACAAAACTGAGTTAGCATTTTCATAAATATCTCTCTGAGTTGACACTAATATTAACTTTCTTATGCAAACTGGACTTGTTTATGAGACATCGAAGGGATTAAAACAGGAGACTCTATCAAGAAAGCCACCACATGTAATAAACAAGCTAACCGAGCCGGTCAAGTCACCCCACCGCACACAAACACAATCATATCTATGTATTAACATAACATAAACATAATCTAACACGACACCACTTTAAGCAAAGGAACACTCAACAAGGCGTAAATGCATTTACATCAACTGTTATTAGAAAATCTTGAGTCTGTCGTCGCACAGGTGGGCTCTTCTCAACTCCTTTACTTTACTACTGTAATGTAAATCTCGCCTCTTTTCAACTCTAACTTTACCATCCCTAACTAGAACTGATGAACTTGGCTTTTAACGTCATCTTTTCTTGTTATTTATATATTTCAATTCATTTTCGTACTCAGGCTTCCCCAAAATATACACCTACTGTTACCTCTGAAGAAGGTAAAACGAAAGAAAAAAGTAGGCATTATTATCTTAGATGCATCTGTTTGATGATAATAGTTCCAACATTAACCTTTAGACACTGAATTTATTTCTCTGACGTTTGCATACACACCTAAGGATTTATTCTAATTCAGAAAGTCACAACTCACTTTGAAAATCATTTAGTCGTATGAAAATTACAGTGGCCTGCATTAGCCAGGCCTGTCTCAACTCAAAGAATACTATAGGCTGTATAGATTTGACTTTTATATTATGATAATTTTCGTTAGATATAGGATATTAAAGGTTGTGTGCCTGGATATTATGTTTTATAAAAGTATAAGCATATCGTCATGGGCAGAAATAACAGTGGCGGAGGGACATGAGATGCAACTTCAACTTCCAATTGTTGTTATTCATTTTGAAAAGTGAGTAATGGACAAGCCCATTTACTTGCCTAATAGAGTCGAGCATATATTTACAAGAAAATTATCTCAAAGAAAACCATTAGTCTAAAATTACATCTGGAGGGCAGAAAATCTGTAATGCAGTGTAATGTGAGATAGTGAATAGTTAATAAATGGTGGTGATCAGAATGGTATGCTGGCTGGTTCGTTGCTCAACTCTCTGGTGCACGGTGCACCCACAAGAAAAACAGCACATGCTGAAAAACATAAAATACATGTGTACACTTTCAGTGTATATGTACATTGATGTAGAAGGAAAGGAACATTTGAGATCATTATGTTTTATTATGTTTGTGATAATATTTTCTTTATGAATATGTGTACTATGATGATATCTCTTCTGTTAATAGACAGGAAGACGAAGACAATTTGTGAAATCTAACCATAACCAAACCCAGCCTAGAACTAAACCAAACCAAGTAGAGCTGTGACTATAATTTTCTTTATTTTCACCCGCACTTACAGCAGTGAATGCAATGCGATGCGATGGTAGAGGATAAATATGTGCACTAGGCATGGCATGATCTGTTGTTAGATGTATGCAGATCTAACATATCATTATGTTGATATGAAGTCATAAAAACACAAATTCAAACCAGCTTCGTTTAAGGCAATCTGATAATATTATATTAAGGTCTTCCATTATTTTATATTAGGTTATCTCTCTCAGATCACCAACACACTCCACACAGTGCTAATTTCCCCACCAACTGTAATTCTGACTGCTTAAAGAACCCTGAGCAAATTTAAATACATTAGTGCACTACAACCACTGCAATTAGAGTTGTGGAAGAAGAAGCACATAGTTGTCCTATGTGTTTATCTCCACTAACTCCTTCCTTACTGCCACATAGTCAAAGATCTACCCATCTCTATCTATCTATCTGCTTACTGGAAACTTGATTGTCTTCATCTGTGAAATACTCCTTTACACGTAGAAATATTATATAGAATTGATTACTCTTCATAGATATGGCACAATTTTCCTTCCCAAGTAGTACTATCTGTATAGTACACAATTCATGTGGAATGCGCATAAATACAACATATTTATTATGTACAAATAGTCGGACAGAATCGACAATAGCAGAACCATCATTGAGCAATTCTTTTCTTGATGTGAACCACCAGGTGCTCCGGCAAAATCTGTAATCATAGTCTTTCAGCCATTTCACAAATCTCTATATAATTGTATCTGATTCATACTCTTTCACATTGATACTCATGTATCCGGTATCTGTAGCTATTAGCAAAACGAACTCTCTGGAGGCATTTCTAGGGTCATATGCATACTAGTGTCTAATAAACGGGATTCTTCTACTCTACATCCATGTATGCCGTTAGAATACCCTTAATTAGGAAACATCATCCTTAAAACAGGCTCAAATTTTTATTTTGTGACACTATTGTATTCCACATTCAAACGAAATTGTGTTAGTAATCGATTTATGATGGGAGCGTTATGTTTTGACTTTGCACGTCACAAATATTAAAGGTAGGTATATCAGTATAAAATATCCTATGCCTGTTGCAGGTTACAGCTGCAATCAGAAGACTAGTATCAAGTGTTCAGCAACAATTGTCAAGCCTTAGTTAGTTTATCGACATTAAATATTATGGCCTGTATCAGTATGAAAATGTACATACATGAAGTTTCCCTGGAATGCTCGACTGAACCAATTCAATGGAACTTTTAATATGTATGACTGAATCAGACACTAACTGAATCAAATTGATTAGCCAAAGTACAAATAGTGTCAAATATTTCATATTTTTAATAAATGATTTTCGTAATTACGTAGATAGGCATATCTTTTTTCGTTTATTCACGTCCTTAAAACAGTTTTCTGTGCTGACATCATGCTAATTAATTATCTAAATAAAAGCAACTTCGTGCTTTTGAGTAGCGTTACATGGGATAAGTGGATATGAAATATGAACTGACATAAATGTGTAATGTGACTGTGTCACTACACATGGTATGATATACCTGGAGGCATTGAGTCACAAGACAAGTTAGCTCATTAAAAATATTTCCTGTATATTGCCAAATTATAATTTGATGCTAGAAAAATGAGGAGAAGAAAAACAGCCAACAAGGCACGTTCAATTTTGAAGAAGCTCTCATAATTACTGTGGCAGAGTGATATCACACTGTAATGATGCTTGAAGTCTGAAATGGACGAGACGAGTGTTATCTGTATATGTTGGTAGTTATTGTCGTTTCTTGAGTTCAGTCAATAACCGCAGTAATGCATTAGTCTATTACAGTCAGCACATGCTGATATCTGGTCTATATAAATACATATAAGTAACTGAATTAATATTATACATAGATTCAAAATTCTGTGTCCCGGAGTAAAAAATGAGATAGGGGGAAAGGAAAAATGGGAAAATAACTAATAAGCAATTGCCAGCTAGTCTTGTGGTTATGTTTGTGTTTTTATTAGGATGTCCAAGTGTTTCTGGTGTAAGAAGGATTATGTATAAGGGTGTATTATTATGTTAGTTGTAAATGTAAATGTGTGTAAAGTAATGTTGCGCGTCTGCTGTCTGGAGGTGAAATACAAAGTGTTGAATTGTCTTGTCTTGTGTGCAATTACGGATGCCACTAACCTCTAATAAAGCAATGCAATTGCATTATTATTGTATTACATTACATTATATAATAACAAAGCTCCTCTTCGCCGGTCCGTGCATTATGAAGCTAACAATAAGTTCTTTAGTCTAGTTCGACTATGAATTATACACTTCTGATAAGATTACGTAGCAAGAGCTTCCAAGATATTATTAAGTACATTTACATTGTGTAGGTGTACAGAATCTACTACTTATACTAACACTTTAAGCTCCATAAGCTACCTAGTCGGGCATATTATATGTGTTTAGGTAGACGTAGTCAAATAAATGGTAGGAAAGGCACAGGCAGCACTTTTATTTAATGTCTTCCATGCTTTGAATCACGTCTCTCTGTCATATATCTATAAAATTCTACATACTAAGGCACGAAATGTTCATTGCAAAGCTAGCAGGGGAAAGGCAATCCGGCTACTTGAGCTATAATGCACTCCCTTAAGATTAAATTCTTTATTGTGCGCTATGTGATTGAGCATAGGAAGAAAAGAATGAAGTTTTTGGCTGCAGAGTAGTGAGCAAAGGCAATTGCGATAGAAAAGCCTAACCTAGAAGACGTGAAGTGGTGATTATTTGGAAGCGCGAACCTACTCATTAGGGAAATGATTAGGTGTAGCGGTGACAACTTTATAATAGCCACCGGAGGCATCTTAATACAACAATACAGCAACACGCCACAGAATTGTAAACTTTGACTCACCTGTCCTGTGTTTCTCATACCAGACAGCCATACACCCTATATACAGGATTACTCACTAATGTTTTCTTTCCCCATAGTCATCATCATCGTCTACTTGTTAAGGTGCAGATATACGATATAAAAAGATTTAGCCACTGAGGGTAATCGCTATGGAGCTAAACAAACATTTAGCCACATCTGACTATTCTGTTCCCCGTCTGCTTATGAATAAAATTAATTCGTTCAATTTCCTAACTTTTTTTTTCAAAATGCTAAGGATATGAAGCTACTGAACAGAAAATTATGAATTGGATACCGGAAGAAAGCTGGAAACCTCGTTATCAAAGTAAATTAGGAACATTTGCAATTTTTGCTCTGGTTTCGGAGAAATAAAGAATATAAATTTGAAATGTCTCTTGTTTCCGAACCAGATTAAAAATTGCAAATGTTCCTAATTTACTTTGATAACGAGGTTTCCAGCTTTCTTCTGGTACCCAATTTATAATTTTCTGTTCAGTAGTTTCAGATCCTTAGTATTTTTGAAAAAAAAAGTTAG
>JABASI010000779.1:0-32213 GCA_019776505.1 Tomocerus nigrus
CGATCGATTTTTTTCAAACGACCGGACCGGTCCGGTCCGGTCCGATCAAATTTTTATAAACGACTGGTCCGATCCGGTCCGGTCCGATTATCAAAAGTAGCAAGTCTGGTCGACACGATACAGCGCTGTATTTACAGGTATTTACCTTTACATTCATATTGTAAAAACCTTTTTAGTGTATAGTGGACTGATTTAGCCGCCGTCGTAGCCGTAAAATGAAATTCATTATTAAACAGCGGTAGCTGATTTATGGGAATGTCTACTCTGTCTGTCTGTCCGTCTGTCTGTTGGTGCGATAACTAATGAACAGTCTAAGATATTGGATTCAGTATGTGTTTATGGGATCAGCGAAAATAGGGTCAATCGCATGACCCCTTGACCTTTTATAGGATGTACATTACATTGTAGGTACGGCTTATCTGTGTAACCGCTACATGTTGTGATGATGTCAAACCTGTGTAAGGGCTACATGTCTTGTTGATTTGAAATTTAAGTCCGTGTAAGCATACACCGTGGTAATGTCAAAAATGTTTTCAACAGTAAATCAGATGTAAATCAAGATGTAAATCCTATCACCGCTGCTTTTTACAGCCGTTTTCACAATGGTTGGGTTTATTTTAAATTGGGGTTACGCAGATGTTCAAAGGAAATATACACCGAAATTCTCGGAAATCCTTAATAACATAGGTCATATAATAAAGAAAAGTTTTCGAGCATTACCAATGGGTTTGAACAACGAAGAAGAAGCCTTTCAAAACGTTACTATTATGGAGCTATCTACCTGAATAAATATACAAAGCAGTTAAACATTTTGCGTGCTAAAGGTTCAGAGCGTTTGCTTGTGTTTATATACCAAGTGAGTAGATTATTTCTGTTGTCAACTTGCAACAACAGGTGATTTCTACAATATGAACAACATAATTAACAGTATATCCCAATATATGTATGGCAGTCCCTTATAGGTACATTAATGATTCTGTCTATAAAAATTACACAATATTTGAACAAAAGAGAAAACAAACTTTTAAGTCAGTTATATCCGTATTCCGTATCTGTGACTGTTGAACATAGCCATACAATATTTAGAAAATTATAGTAATTTCAAATTCAACGGAAAAGCTAAGGTAAGGACCTCTGATGAAGACTTATCTGTAGATTCTAATTTATATTTTATTGAGAATTTTTACATGCAAACGCCTTTTGAACACTACACTGATTTCAATTCAACACTCCTATTATATTCCCCCAACCCACATTTAAGATCACTATCACATTTTCATTTTATTTATTTACAAAAGGTAATGCTTGAAATTCAGCCTGTCGTTTCCAAACCCAAAATACGGTTTAGGGGTCTCACATATAAAGTACGCTGTACATCATCTTTCAATTCTAATGCCAATAAAAGAAACCTAAAAGTACCCTGAAGTTTGGGTTTTATATCTGCTCACTCTGCCATGAAAAATAAATATAAAAATAAATTGAAAGTTGATGTTAAAAATGAATAACGGAGTAAGTACCGTCGAGATGAATGACAACAGTTATTCGTGACCGTGAGTTGGAAATAAAGCAGTAGGGTTATAACTAAACCAGTATTAGTTGTAGTCAAGCGAACCATGAGAATTTCTGTAGTTTTTAGCATTTTCCATATCGTGTTCTCCAAACGAAAGTATTCCTAATGCCAAAGATCGACGGAAAGGATAAATAGATTCATTTTGAGGAAAGCCAAAGATTAGATAAATTCACGATGGGCATCGTATGCAATAACAGTCGCATTTCTATCCCAATAAATCTTACTATGTTTTTTAAGCGAATACGTGGCATTCTACTTTGTTTCCATTGCTTTAAAAATCAGAGTCGGAAAGGTGTCTGTGTCAGTCTCAATTTAATCCACTCGACTAAACAAAGCTAAAACCCGAAAAGTAGTCCTACCATGTAAATATTGGGTCGTTTTGCTGTTGAAATTTGATCTATTTAAGTGGAATACCTTCGAAAGGTTACTCCGCCTACTTACATCCTCCCTTTAATTTCTTTTAAAAATAAAATTAAAATAAAATTGTTGGCCAAAAATGGTGGCTAAACCGAGTAGAAAATCGGCTCTGATTGAGCGTTTTCAAATTCAAATTACAAATTATCTATATGTCATCCAAGTCCAAGTGTCTTTAAGTGCTACCAGAATACTAGATTAATCAAAAAAAAATCAGCTATTCTAATGTAGGTTGCTGCTCTAGCACTTGAAGATAGGAGCGTTAACAATCAATTACAGATTCTATGTAATACAATGTTCAATGTTTATGATCTTATAAATGCACTTAGGTAGTTAGTTAAAGAAGAAAATTCTCTTCTCTCGGTGGTATTCAATTGAAGATTAGGTTCTGTCTGTAGATAACTATTCCAGGAAAGAACCACCAACCACTAATTAATGAGACTTTTTGTCAAGTTAAATAATTGTGGGTCTTTGAGATAATTAATAATTGTTAATCCAATAAAGAAGATATTTTTCGGCCTTTTAAGGACATAGGCAAGCAGTCATATTTTGCTTTAAGCTATGAATTAATAGCACAAGTAGAATAGTTTCAAAAACGGCTTTAAAATGACTACATCTGCTTAATAATGCTAAGTAAGCGTGCTGTATAGTAGAATATAGCCATTCTAAAGATAACCGAGTTATTATTTTTATTGCTACGGAGTTTGTGTGCTGTCAAGTGTATCAAGTGAAAAAGGTTTGAGCGGATTTAAAACTGAATTGAGAAGTGTTTGGAATTCCTTGGGCTGTATTAAAAGAAGGTGTTGAAACAGAAAGGCAGGCGGGCAGGCAGTCAGGAGGGAGTGTGGGAGATGCGGGTATTTACGTATAGGCAGGTGGCTGCACGTCTTCTGTGGACATTCGAGAGTATCCAGTTGTTGAGGTTGCCTTGGTAGGACGGGAAACGAATGTCTCTGAAGAGAAAGCAATAGTTGAAGTGGCATTGTGGAACAAGGAAAGAATAACTAATGAGAGGAATGGAGAGAGCCGAGAAAAAATAGCTCAATAATAATAAATGGTGGAGAGTGGAGAGTTACACCGGGTGAATCGATCAACTCAGCTTCACATTACTCATGATTTGCCTTTTATTTTTATTACTCTCCGCCACTTTCCACTCTTCTCCTGAAATCAAGTCACCGCATCGTCTACCCGCCTTCTGCTAAGTCTTGCATGAACGACTCCTCTTATTCTCTGGCTAACTACCTAAATAAAGGCCCCACTCACTCCACACAATTCAGCCCTGAAAATCGGTGACTCCAGACTCCATAGCTTCCACCGTTCTCTTCCAGCGGCTTCCTCTATTATAAGGCTCCAGCTATTTCCATTGCTTATTCAGTCCAGCCTCCCTATCCCGCCTAATAGCGCCACTGCCACATAGTAAATGTTGCAATGCATAAAGTCGAACAGCCATTCATTTTTCTTCAAAGTCCAGTCTCAGCTTCAATCATGATATATAGCTCCAGCTCCACTCTTCTATTTTCTTTCTACCGAATACAAAAGAAAATTCAGGACGAAACTCTTACCTTTAATAGTGTCTTTTCTAAAGAAACGTAGCCTTTCCCCTTCCCTCTACGACCTATCACTCTTCTTGCTCTTCAACTCTTCCTTTGCGACAACCAGTCAGCCCCATTATGTATTAGCAATATTTTACGAACGACGGTGAAGCATGTCTAAATATTGTGAGTATGTATTCCTTGTGTGTTTGCATCGTTGTCAATTAAAATGAGATTGTAATTAGTAAGTAATTGGTAAGCAAAATTCATTACCACCAGAAGTGCAGTGTATCGAGTTGTGGGACTTCTCTGTTTACTAATTGGTTAGGTACTCACTCACCCTTGTACTTATTACGGTACAAATACATACGGATGCTGGGTTTCTATTTCTATGGCCGATAAGGCGTAACTGTAACCCTGTCAATAGACTTTATTCACAATCATTGGCAGTATGGCAGTAATAATGGTATAAAAGTATTTATTCTATCAGTGTGTACCTAGATTACCTTGACTATCCGAATTTATTATTATTTTGCATCTTCAAACACTGAATGTCTTGTGTTATGAACTATTATGTGATACATTTAGTCATACAGCGTACGTCTACGTGCATTCGCACTACTAGCCACATGGCAGGCAATAACCGTGATACATAATGCATACCTAGCTAGGTAATTATTTTCGGAAAGATCGTCCTCATAGCTCTTTAATAAATACCTTTTTTAAACATCAGGTTAGGAATGATTGCTCATTGTTTCCATTTTTAATAATTTTTGGTTGTCAAGGTTAGTTTTCTAGCAATTGTACGTCAAGGTATTAGCATAGCCATTCAATACTGTTTAGTACTGTATGGCTATGGTATTAGGTTAATGCCAATTATCTGGCGAAGTTATTTGATTACTGCATTTTACAAAATTTATCTCCCTCTGAAAACACGGTTTCGTAATTTTCCATTTCCCACCTAATTTTGTTGGGCACCTGGAAAAAGTGGGAAATGGGAAGTGGGAAATGGGACGTCAAAAGTGGGAAGTATGCCGCCATCTGGGGAAATAACGTCTCTATTTCCCACTCCATTTTCCAATTTCCCATTTTCCCACCCACTTGAAGTTTTAGCTTCCCACTTTTCCCACCGGGAAATGGGAATATTCCCACTAGTGGTATTTACCACACGAAACCTTGTCTGAAAATCTGCCAATTTTTAATTTCTTATATCTTCAAAACGGTGTATATTGTTTCCGTTGGTTTATGTAAATTATTAAAGAATACTATCAACAATGTACTTACAACGTCAATAAGAATGAAGAAGTGGATGGCAGTTGTGGAGTTATGAATGAAGGGTACCCTTATAAGATTTGGACTTAAAACCTTTAGATTTGGTTATGCAGTACAGTACAGTACACCGGCATCGGCACATAGAGGTACCTGCGTATGGATCTTACAAAAATATTAATTGGCGTGTCTACTAAAAGGCACATTGTACCCGTGCGGTGTTTAAAAAAGCAGAAGTAGTATCAACCCTCCATCCAGAATAGTGGTATGGTATGTACATTGTAGTAGCGTAAGAATTGGAAACGCCAAAGCAGTTATTATTATTATTTTAGTAGTCTGACTTGACTCACTTGACTTACTGACTCAGGAAAGCAACATGAACGGGTTAGTTACGGAAGTAAGAGTGAGCGGCAATTTTCACGGAAAATTCTAGTTAGACATTACGGTCTATATCTGCTATAAATATATAATTATATCAGCTATTTATGTATTGTACCTGTATAGTGAGTAATAATATAAGGAATACTACTATTCGGTTGGCTCTAATTCCTCTAATCTAACTGTGTATGTATTTTTTTATTTTCATGTTCGATGGCAATTCTTCTACCTTTCTACTCGACGGACATTTCAACATTGACACAATTTTCTGCATTTCCGTTCTTCATTCGCTGTATAAAAATGGAACGTCAATTATAAAAATCTACACGACTGCATTCGTTCGAATGGTGATGCATAAATTATGTATTACCCTTGCGAAACGAAAACAAACTTAATTGCGAATCCGACTGAAACCAAAACAATACGTGATTCTGGACACTTACAACCGTATTGATTAATTTAATTTTTTCCGTTGTTGGTCAACATTTTACTGTTATGTTTGTCCGTGGAATAACGACTCAATTAAATCCTTTCTCGGACAACATTGCTTACAAAAACGTGCCTATCGATGGATTTCGGTCATGCGACTTGCTTGTTTTCCTTCTCCGTTGGTGATTACTTATTTGTGCTAATGTTCTTAAACGGTAACAATCGACAAACACACTTTTTGGGTTTCCTACTTTCCGACGTTCGTTTGGGATTCCCCATCACTCAACTTCCTTTGAATAAAATCAACGTGGTTTCCTCGCACTTTCTCGCGCACTAATCAGAAGAGGATGGGGGCAACTCCGGAATCGATATCATCCTCAATGAAGAATCCCAATGCAAATTGCAAAGTAAAAGTTCGGAAGAGGAGGGCGACGCCGTCATTTTTTATCCTTTGTGCAATTTTTCTCGCCGTCTCCAGTTTCCGGTCCAGCAAAGGCGGCCCCCTCTCTCCAGCTGAACAAGAGCCAGAGAATTTAAATGGTCGTGAGAGAAGAAGTCACTCCATGAGCATTGACTCTCCGTTGAATGGACGACGCTTGAAAAATGCTGATAAGGATTTTCTGAAAAGTCACCGCGTGACTGAGCACGAACCGACCAGTCGCTCCAGTTTCGGTCCATCTACTCACGATGAAAATAGTGACGCAGATGTCACGGAGAGCAGTCGTTGGAAAAGTACGGACACGAACACCATGCCTAATCATCATGAGACAACGGTCGAGTCGGAGATCGAGAGTGGCTCCACCACAGAGTCCCCACATCATCATCACAACATAACCACCACCGACGGTTCTTTTCTAATCAATCCTTCGAGTAATGCTCATTATTAATGCAAATAACGTCATTTCTTCCTTTCCCGGTTCATTTTTAGGTCCATTTCCCGGTCCATGCATCAAACCAGCTATAGAACAGTTTCCAAGACCGTGGATGTCTAAAACCATCCGCAGAAATGGCGGCTTCGTCTTCTATATTCTCGCTACAGCTTACACATTCTTGGCATTGGCTATTGTCTGCGATGAATTCTTTGTCCCTTCGCTGGATCTTTTGTGCGAAAGTAAGGCTATTAAAGTATCTGAGTAGACCATCTGCTAGTTGCTCGACTCCACCGTCTAATAACTCCCCTTTGTAAATCAAGAGCTGTAATTTACCAGATTAAATTACCTTTATACCTACTTATTTACATCAAAGAACTTCATTATGTAGACCCTGCCCTACTTAGCAGTTGACTGCTTGAAAATCATTGTTGTTGCAAAATGGAAACCTGCAGAATTTACACAAAATAATAGAACAGTATCAAATATGCAATTAAATAAGATTTAATATTCCTTGTCGGAATTCCGTTAGAGGACACAGAACAATAACCAAGCAATGTTTGACAAAGTATTTTGGTATTTCAAGCATATCAAGTGTAACCAACTGTAGTTTTCCATGACAGAACCAATATTGACGTTGGGCAAACAAATGAGCTATCAAGCCCCAATTTGTCCATACGCTTTGCAGTGTGTCTTCATTTTTACAGGGCTACAATGTAACCTTTATTCTTGCGTCCATTGTTTTATCATAAAGAAATGTATTATTACTCCGGCAGACATTGTGAACATTTTGGATGCCCTCGTTGAAAATATGCTTCAATAATTGCTCTGGAAAAATCTTACACGAATTTTATTTGTTGACAGTGTTAAAAATCAGCCCAGATGTTGCCGGTGCTACTTTTATGGCAGCTGGGTCGTCTGCACCAGAGTTGGCTACTGCTCTGATTGGAGTGTTTGTCGCTAAGGTAAGTTCATACAGACGATATTACAGCAGATACAGAAGTAGATTTTGTATTGACATGGAAAATAATAGACAATGGGAAGAAAAGAGAGATGTTGAAGAGGTCAAAATTTATTCCGCACCATAGTCTGAAATATTTCGGAGAACATAATTTGAACGATCCTTTTGAATGGGATGAAAACTGATCGATTAAAGAGAAAGGTCTATTCACAAAGGTTTACTGTTAGTACTCAAGGAAAGGTTTCATATTAAAATAAACTTTATAGTGAAGAAAGTAATCCGCTCTCCTTTCTCTTTCAATATAATAATTTTTTAAGTAGGGAAACTACGAAAGCTTCTTAAGTTGGAGTTTCATTGCTGATCAATAAGATTGCCGAGATTTTAGCGGTTAAAGTGCGGATGTGGGAGATTTCTTTACAATGCCCGTCTAGTAGTGACTGGTAAGTAGGTATATCATTGACGCTTATATTATATTGCACGTTTTAGGCTCCTAAGTTAAAATGTCGTCGTATGAAGTATTAAGAGTATTATTTCTATGTGTGACTGTGGTGTGGGCGAGGGAACTGTCAGTCCAAGCAAATGAATGATACCCGTTTCATACTTTCTATCTCCATTATGCATTCGGGGCTGTGTTATAGCAAAAGTTGGTGAAAGATATGAATGAACTACCCATCTAACAAACTTGATTCTAAACTAATAATGAGCGAAAAGAGTTGAATCTCTAAGCAGAGTCTATGGAATTCATCCTAATATAATAATATAACAAATATACGGACAGACATGCTTCAGCTTGCTAATGTTCATTTCTTCTCCTGTCATACCCTGCGACTTCCATAAACTTTTCAAAGCCTCTTCTGCCTTTGTTCAGCTCGCTACCCATTCAACTCCTCTGTACAAAAGTGCCTGCTTAGTATATGACAGAACGGACGAGAAACCTTATTAAAAAGACTTTCTGCACTCTAGTACATTCAACGATGAAGAACACATTACATATACTATATGCAATTAACTATAAATATACTTTATAAATATATCACCCTATTATTATTGAGATATTCAGTGGGTGGATAAATACGGCTAGTGTATTCCTTCTACGTATATCCACTTCGTTATAGCCTTAAGGCGTATGTAGTCCTTTCTTGACAAGAATTCTGGAAATTCCAAACAGCACAGAAGCCGAGTCTGTAAAAGAAATCTTCCAATTTTATTTTCACACAAATATTAAATTTTAGTCCAACAGAGTAAAGAATCATGTTTAAGATATTCTACGTAGTCGGCAACTTGTTTTCAGAGATCTTTATTATACTTCTTGCATCATACGTATACCATACTAGATGAGACTAAACATGGCCGAAGGAGATAACCGTTGTGTGCATTATATAAGCAAAAGAAAACAATGAAAAAAGTTTAAAAATTCTTAAGACGGTAAACTATTATTTGGCAAAGGTAATCAAGTGTTTTGTTTCGTGTCTGTAGAAATGTCTTTCAAAATACAAAGAGCTGCTGGCAATTTTCTACATTTTCTTCAGTGTGTTTCATGTTTACTGTCAACTGACATGAAGCAAGAGCAATAAAGATTTCAAATGTATTATAGGTAGCTAAGTGAGCACAAGCAGGTAATTCAGGAACAGGATCGTAAACATTTTATAGTATGATTCTTTTTTCTTCAGCCTTATTCTTCTTTCTATTTCCGTGTTATTAATATAAGTTTAGGTCGGCAATCCTCTTACACTAATTTTCCCTTCCTGCTTTCTCCTTGGTTGCGAAAATAAAACGGAAACCTTTCTCAGAGATGACATAGTACTATGCATCTACATCTCCTAAGCTCTAAACGGCGATTCTCATGAAAGGACTAATATAAATATAATGTGCATCACATTGTAACTAAATAATATTGTTATCATATGAATGAGTAAACAAGGAAGAAATTAAGGCATAAAAGATAAAAACATGAAAGAGAAAACGCCAGGAGATATGAGTGACAGTAATCGTAGGTGGAGAGACAGGAAGAGATAAGGTCAGTCTCCTTTACCGGCTTAATAAGTATAAACCGATGTAATTATATTGCTACTTTTCCCCTTTTCTATTTCTACTTCTCCGCTAAAGTTATGCATCATAAGAACATTGTACTATTAAGCCTCAATCACGTTTTGCTTTCTGGGAAAGATCATTCTACTTATGACTCAGAATGCCTACTTATAGATACAGGCATGTAGCCAGAGATGAAAAATATGAAAAAATATGTTTCCTATCGGAAAGAATTCCCACGCAATTCTGTTATCCGGCTTACGTTGAGATGACTTCATTTTATTGAAAACAACATCGAATACACATTTTTTGTATACCTTAAGACGTCAATGATCATTATATTCGTCGAGTGTACTCTTATAATTCCAATCCCAAGTACTAAATGTAAATCTATACCTGAAACGAATCTCCAGTTTCGTAGTGTAATGATTGTGTCGTTTTCACCGTACAGCGTTTCAAGTTTCCAGGGAAAGGGTCATTGGACGTAGAATTGATTCTAGATTTTTCAGAAATGGAGAAGTAACAAATTGTGGATGTGTTTTGACAAGGAGTGTTCTCAGAACCAAAGAAATCCGATAGAAACCCCTGAAATGTTAAAAGGAAAACATCTTGCTTCATTAACCTAAACATTTTAAGTGTCTAGCTTCTAAAGTAATGCATGTTTAGAATTTTGAAGCATTGGTATATTGTTTTAGAATGACAAAACTTGGAATGGCGTACCTACATATAACTAGTTATGATTGTTTTAGAATGTTTTATGATTTTGCTGCAGAGTGACAAAAGTCTCACAATCGTAGAATTAGGAACACATGTGTTTAGTAGGAGAGCGAAGAGAAGTATCTCTAGAGGAGACAGAAATGTGTCAGAAAAGACTTACGGCTTACAATAAGCAACTTATGAGGAAGCGCAAAGAGAGAGAGATAGAGCGAAGGAAAGGAAAGTTGTTATGTCATGTGTACAGGCTCAAGTAATTTCCCAGGTCATACTATAGAACCCACTGTGCTATAAAAAGAAGAAAAGACGATGAAGAGATTTGTTATGTTACATTTACGATGAGCTCTGACAAGCTTTTTGCTTCACATCTTTATAATCTCTGTCTACTCCGTCAATAATTTCACCATTTTCTCTCCTTCTCTCTGCAAGTAAGTAGGCCTTTAGAAAAATACTTTCTTTTCGCCACTTTCTCCATTGCGCACAGTCCTTGTGAAAAACAAAGATGAAAGAAATTCATATTATTACGACGATGTACATCTCCATTGCTGGATTCACTTTGATTCCTCTATTATTTAATATAGAAAACCAGTGCCACATGATAGATGGTCACGGAAAAATAATATCATACAGGGAACCAAACGAAGCGGACCATTATTTACTAGTGTAAACAATCCCTAGAATAATTTAAGATCCAAGGATAGTATAATTGTCGTAAGAACCAGTCTTTGCTATGCATTTGAGATCCTTCGCCCACTCTGTAAATATTTGGCTATCATGTTTCTATTATCTAAGTGCTTTTTCTACGAACTGCTATCGACTGTAGGATTCCCCAATCTGGGATTTCATTCTGAACATTGAGAATATTGCATTCGATATCATTTTGGATATGGATATGTCTTGAAAATGATGAAGCAGTATTACATTACCATTACACATACTCATGAAGCTACTCACGAACATTCTGTTTTTGCTCTTGGCTTGGCAGAAATGTATAGAAATGGTGAATTTCGACACACTATTTTTTATTGCTCTATCTCTACATACATTGAACGGATTATAGTCTTATGCTCCTGTTATGTTGTAGTAGTAGTAGTGGCACGGTTTAATTTTTGTTTCTGTGCATCCCTTATCCAGTTGGTCAGGAGTCAGGCAGAGCTGAGAACAGAGCAGCCATCAGATTTTTGCTAGACAGCAGAGTCGACAGGCAAATTGTTGTTTCTGTTGGCAAAGTTGATTTTGCGTGAAAGAGATTTTCTCGCTTGTGCTCCACATTCATAGAGCTCAAGTTGTGAACTATATTATTATCTGTGTACATTATGAATCTGGTATATCTGGAATATCCTGCAGTCTATGAGTCTATGCTTATGATAAGTACATTTGTAAACTGTCTCCATTGTACATACATAAGTCTCTGTGTGTGAGGAGAGGAGAATGTAGTGTACGTAGTCGGAGTCAGAAGAATGACTGTGAGGTTGGCCGTGATAAATGTCGGAGCTAAGCGTATATCTGTAGGGACATTATCCTGTGTGTATTTCCATCTCTCATCGTCGGAGAAAGACGTAAGCAGAGTCTGTGTGTGAGTCTGTGAGGCAGGCAGGGCAGGATATGCTTCTCGGAATTCTCTGATGGCTTCTAAAGACACGCTGGGCTCTATTATTGAGTTGAGTTCATTTCAGTTGGCGTCTGCTGAAAATGTCTCTCCTCTCAAAAATTATCAGTTGAAAGCCGTTATATAACAAACTTTTGTCTAGTGCGGGGATAATAATATACAATGGAAGAAAAGGTAGACAGCGAAAACGGGGAAAGTGGCAAGTGCCAACTTGAGATAAGTTCACTCACTTCACTTCTGATCTGCTCCACCCGTTAAGCTCGTCTATAAAGAGCCACACTTCTATTTAGATCTTCTAATGGCTCGCTACACTTCTCCCTCTCTCACATTCAAAGACTATGTCATTGTCAGATATCCCAAGCCGTGACGCCACTTAATTTTCTATCTCTCTCCCTCTATATCTCCTCGATTGATACGTTTTAAATAAATACATTGCACGTCCATTTATAACGTCCATCCAACTCCAACTTTAATATTTATTAATGTACATTGCAAGAGGATACTAACATTGGAAACTACCCAAACATTCTTCAGCAAATAATATTGACGCAATTCCAATACCTATATTATTGATTTTTTGTAATATAAACCCGGAATATGATATAAATTACAGAGGAAGGGATTCTATGTCAAATTAAAAGCCATAATTTCTGTAGTTTTCTAATAAGCTCATTAGAATTCAACTAGGCCATTGTTTTAAATAATCTCAATATCAGTTACATCCGATAATTAGCCGAGTGTAATAGATATTATCTTTCCATTCAACTTATGCAACGTGCATTCATTCCACAATCGCATAATAATGACTTTTAATTCTTAGGGAAGGATTCGTATAGTTGGATGACGAAGAAGTTCGTTTCTATTTCCCATTCCAAGAAAATCAATGTTATCTTGCTGAGTATGTAGAGTGAAAGTTTCCAGTTGAGAGGACGTGATTGCATTGCAATGGTGCGACTTAAATCTTTGCCTAATATACAAGACACTTAAATGAAACAATCTCCGAATCAATAAAGCCATTTACGGTTACCTACAACACTACTATAACATTAGAGTTCCGAAAGAATGGCTATTGTTGTTCATCTGTGTATAGTCGAGAGTAGTTTCCACTTTCTTCTAAAGTTATGCTCTCCTCAGATATGAAGGAGATTTACGGAGAATAAATCTAAATCAATGTCGACAATTGTGAAACGTTGACCTGGCAATTCCAATGGAAACTATACGTGAATATTTACTAAAAATACAAAGGAGAAAGCTTCAATTAAAAACATACCTTTTGTATGGATTCTTATTAGTTCCCAATAAGTTTCGTTCAATTAGTTTACGTCTCAAGACTGCCATAATGTTAAATTTAATTAGTATTCAACACATTTCCTCTTAAACAAAATAATGTTATTTTATAAGAAGTACATACAAATGTAAATTATGATTTAGCAGTTTTCAGCAGTAGTAGTAAAACTTAATCCTTTATATTATTTTGCGTCGTTATCCTGCAATAAGTTCTTTGATTTACTACTGCAAAGAGCGAGAAGTTTTCTCTTTCAATAACGTTCCTCGTTAGCAAAGTGTTTCCTAGAGAATTCAGACGCAGAAGGAGGCAGAAGGCTCCTTCCAAATTCTTTCTTATCATTTTTAATGCCTAATATCAAATTGTTATACATCTAATTGAAGTTTTACAACGAAAATCCAAACCCTGGGAAGATAACTAGGTTACAAAAGGCCTAATGTGGGTATTACTTTAGTTTTAGTCCAGTTATGTTATTATACAACAAATAACCGCAAGTATTCAAGCTATTATTAAGGTAGGCTAATCATCTTGAAACCCTCATTTGCCTTTCATTGTCCATTTCACCTTTTACTTTATTGGGATCCCCTTTGTAATCGGAATCAGCTTAATAGTTGGAGTTTTCGATGATACCCCTAAGTATTGTTATTGTCGCATCCACGTTTTTCAATTGTCGAAATGGTTTTAGGTGAATTCTGCGCATACTTGACAGGCTCTATATTTAGCCACTAAGTTTGGCTCTTCCATTTCTATATTTTGCGGAGCATCTTGCGGATTGACCGAGAAGAAAGTGCTATTTAAGGTGGCATTTTCACTAGACATTTAAGGTGAATCAAATAAAAACTAATGTCTTATTTCATTGATTGATGATGTCCTTCGTTTTTATAGCTTATTGGAAAACGTCAAGCCAATGAAGGACTTTTCCTTCAATAAGTAAACCTCTCTATCTCTGCCCAACTATATCACCATTTCACCCCTCTTCCATTCTCAATATAGCTACAAGTTTATACTTATCTTGGAAAGCATAGTATGCTTTATGTTACAGTATATAGGCATCCTGCTAAGTTCGCTCCACAATTTTGTTGCACTGTAAAAGCCAAACTCTGCTCGGATTTTCTTTCCTAACGATGTAAAAACGGTTATCACATGTGCAGCCGAACATTAGCGGATAAATATATTTAGAAGAAGGATTGGATTGTCCTAACTTGTGACAGCGTTAGTGCAGAGTTGTCCTCTTTCAACACATGGCTCTTAAAATGCGGTTATAAATTAAAGTGCCAATAGGACGACAACAGTTGCGAGCCATACATTTATTAGATGCTATTTCAAAATTTATCCAAAAACTTGTCCAATATGAATCGGAAAAGCAATGGGCTTGGAAAGAAGAAATTTTTGATATTCATTAAAACAAAATTTGACTACTACAGTAGGTATGACAGACAATAAATTAATATAAAATGTTACAATTTCTATAACTTAGTTTAATATACATAGATATTATTGAGAGAATTATTGCAGCAGATTTTATAGAATTAGGCGCCATTCATGCTTAACAGGGTCTGGATACGTCCAGATTGAAACTAGGATGGCGACGAAAACGAGAATTGAGAAATAGATAGGATTTTAGAGAATAAAGTAAGTGGAGGAAAGATAAGGGATATCAAATCCGCTTGAGGAAATAGGTAGGTTATATAGGTAGCTAGCTATGATGTTAATTTGCTCAATCTGGATGATGGAATGGAAGATGGATACGCAAATATTACAAATCTTTCATATATCCATACAAAACTACGTGATATTATAGCAATAGCGATAAAGAGAAATGAGAATTTCTGTTTCCAATATTTTCTACCTTTCCTGAATTCCTTTCCTTGTCTTCTAGGGCAGAGAAATAGGCAGAAGTGCTCATAACTTGTGATTTGCGACAAGGAAACAGTCTTGAGAGTATTCAAGCGCCTCGACAACTCAATCTCCATCCATCCATCCCTTCATCGACGTATTTCTCTTTCTTTCGCTTCTCTGCTTCTTTTTAATGATTTGTATCCTAGTCAGCCATGGCAAATACATTTCAACTACATATTCAAGTGGAGTCGTGATTTGGAATCAAATCCCTTATATGCAAACAAACAAGGCAAACTGTATATTGATCTGACTGAATGGAGTTTGTATGTCAGCGACCAGTCTTTCTTGTCGAACCATATCACCCTTGCCCTATACGGGCAATTTAAGACCTTATCTCGAACGCTAGCCAAGACCTCAGAAATATTTACCGGCCTTTTTATCCCTTTTGTCCATAAATTACTAAATGATATACGTAACTCTGATAGTCAATTAAATATTAAATATTAAATTGTATAGCTATTGTTATATATGTACACCTTTAAATTTAAATTTAATACTAGGTTATAATATTTATATCCGTATTTACATTGGCTGGATTTTTTATTTATGATGGAAGCATGATTGCAATATGAAAGCATGTCCTTATTTATTCATTTACAATATTCAAACCCATTCACTATTGGATTTTTTATTTTTAAAAAAGACACAGCGGAGAATAAATGCTCCATATTGTATTTCTCTATGATGCAGTTGAATGGTTTTTCATTGTCTTCAAATCGCTGCCGGTTTGAGCACACTTCGTGATTTTGCTTAGAAATCTGTCCTCTCAACCGTCAGAAACAAATAAAATATTTCTCAGAATCGTGTTCCGTATTTAATATTTCCTTTGATTTGATTGTTTTGTCTTTTGATGTGACTCACTTTATCAAATAGAGTAAATATAAACGTGATTGACAAAGCACGTAGACTGTAGAAATCAAAGGCTTAGAATCAAAGGCTGCCCAGGGGAAGGGATGGGTCGCCAAAACTTCTGCGCCTACGTGTGAATAGGCAAAAATGGCATTCATAAAGAGGAGGGGGTCAAAAATCCGGAAAAATTGTCTTCGCTTGTACGCTCCTTTTTATGAAGGAATCTTTTTTGTTTTAATGTGCTTCCGAAGGAATTGTTATCAATTTCCGTGTAACATCGTTCATTCAATTGTTGTGCATACCTAGTTTGTCTAACAGTATATGAAAAAAAAGTACACAGATGTCCCTCCTACATAAACCAGACTGCATTTCTGTTCAATTATGCTGATAATAAATGGCCAGAGGGATTATTTTGTTTATTGTCAGGAAAAACACTCACGTAGTGTGTGTGTACAAAAAAGTTATTTAAATTTTGTTCTTGCATTTATTAGCTTTGACAAGATCTCTATTATTTCCTTAAAGGAACAATTTGCTGTTCGGTCCACGGAAATTGAATTAAGGGCAGTACTAATAGAACTTTATGATAGAATATGACTGCTTTTAAACTGCCTCACTCAATAGCCTACCTACTTTTGTACAACGCTCAATAGCCTATCAAATTTTCTTTTGCTTTGCACAGTACATGTCGGGAATAAAAGGCTCGTTCTTAACTGTTAACTGTACCTGGTTATTGCTTGGTTAGATATATAAGGATAGATAAAATGAAGAATCACACAGGAGGGAGCGTCAAGTATTTGCTATTTCGAAACGGCACTAAAAGATTTCTTGGTGCAAGTGTCTTTATTATCAGCAGTAAAATGTTCTTTACACCTCTTGTGACTTGAAGATAATTTATTTTATGGAAGACATTAAATTTTAACGCTGAGTTATTACTATAAAGATTAAGCAAATGCCTAGAAAATAGGATTTCACATTTGCTCCTTTTAGCTTAGGAAAGCATTCATCCCGAATGACTAAACTAAAATGCTCCATTGCTTCAATTTTGCCCGTTAGAATGGCACAGGGAAGAGCTTTATGGATTTCTAACTTATTTCGAAAGCTATCACAAGACCTCTTACTAGCCTCAGCAATTTCATAATTTAAAAGCATTGAAAATTTAATGAATGAAGTATCAGGCTATTTGAAAATTAGGAGCTGGTCATTGAAAATGAAATTAGAATACACATGCGAAGTGCTCGGTCACATTTCTAGTTATAGTCCTGATTACTTAAAGTGGGATTGCCTAGAAAATTAATTGAAATTCAAATTAAATGGAAGTGTGTAGAGATTTATATGGTTGACTGTGTGAGTGTGAGTGTGTAGAGACAACGCACTACAAGTATAAGAAATATTTCCAGGGACAGGTATCTATATACTCAAATAAAATGTAGTTGGGGAACTTGATCCTAATAAATTGTATTCTCCTTTAGTTTCACGTTTAGCGTAGTATAATATAAGTAAGTATAGTAAATATAACTGCAAAATTATCCATGAGTGAATTGCAGTTTAAGCTCCTCTAGAAGATGGGGTTATCATATAATTGTAAACGTAGTTCTGTTCTGAAGTACATCGGTGGAGGGATTTCCCTCCCAAGCGTTTAGTATTTATCACAGAATTAAAGTAGATGAAAGAAACTTTATTTTCCTTGTTTTAGTGCAGCTAATCTGGCAGGAGAAAGTAGCCACGTCCTTAAAGACTGAGCCTAATGAAATGAAAGTGGCTCTGGCTTTGCTCTCTGTGATTCTGACATCGATTGTGATAATGGCTTTGGATTTAGAGGAAAGTGTGCCTCTTCTTCCCTCAGTCACATTGTATCAAGCCCAAATGTATTCTTCTATATGATACACGTGCGGTATAATTCATTTCATTGACTTCCTCATCGCCTTTATGCAATCGAGCAAGCAAATCTAAGTATAAAGGATGAGAGGAGGACGTTCTTTGGAATAGCAGCAGAGTTGGAAAGTTTGGACAGACAGTTGCATTGCTATCAGTTGTACTTTGTACTTGTACTTGTGTGGTGTGTGGCAGTGAGCTGGGAGGGAAATCTCAGGCCTATCTTCAAACAATAATGGCTTTCTGTTCTGTTGGCATACCGTGGCAATGCAATGGCATGCGTGTATGTATGTCTGTCTGTGTTTCTATGTTTCTCCTCCATGGTATCGGATGGAGAAGGAAAGCAGGAGGGAAATGAATTTAGCGCAGCGTAACGAACGAACAGTTCGTTTCATGGTGGCTAAAAGCTAACAATAAGCCAATGTAAGCCAAAAGGTACTTTCCTCGCTGAATATCTGTCCCCACTCTTCTGTAACTGAAGATAGGAGTTTAATGTCGTCTAGGTGTCAGACTTGATGATATTGCAATGCAGTGGTGGCCAGAAGAGCCAGCCAGGGAAACCATTCTGCTCCAATGCTGTAGTCTGTTATGTTCTTCTGTAGTGATGCATCGTTCAGTATGTCTATCAGTGCATACGTCGGAGATATGTAAGTCCTACACTCTCTAGCTCTCCATCCTATCGGACTTTATTCAATTTTTAGTGCACTGTATCTATTGAGGCAAATCAAAAAGGCTTTTTCATAAAAAGGACGTGGACCCCTCACTAGCAATCCATTTCCTTCCTTCCATCTCTTTTCCAATTCAATACGAGCGGAAGGATGGGGATGAAAAATAGACAGTTAGGGCAGAACTTCTACAGCGCCTACATACCAACATCTTATACACCTACCAAATTGCAGGCTACACAGTACTAAGCGCTGTCACGACTCACGACACGATCGAAACTACTTCGTCTACTGCAGGGACACAGACTATTTATGAAACACTGAAACCTAACTTCACTTTCACAGATCAAGACTTTAAATATTATTAACTCAGTAATTGTCAGAAGTATTTATTTGAAGTCTTTCATTCCCTATTTTATACTGGCCTTGATATCCATTAAGAAATATGCAGGAAATATGCATAATAATAAAATTAAAAATGTCATTTCAGCATGGAAAACGATCAACTAAGTAAATTGAATTTTCGTTTACTCCTTTCACAACGTTTTTCTTTTAGAGGCTACTAATTTTGGTCAGTGCCAAGTTTCTATCGATTTATGCAAGTTAAAAGAGGCTAACTACTTTATCTAATATCTAATGGAGTCCTCCTGAGTCTACCCATAACAATGCACGAGTTATCATGGATCGGTCTGCATGCCTGTAGCCTGTCTTGTTGAGAATTGACTCTTTTTCTACTTGCTTTCCCTACTTTCGATTTCGTCTCGTTTCACTTGACTTGGTCTCTTTTAGCTCTTGGCATGACCCACCGCTACAACCGCGTACGTGATTCTCTAGCATCCCCCTTTTCTCTTTCATTTCAGTCTGGTATTCTGCTGCTCTGCAACTCCATTGGTAGCGGATATAACTAATAAACAACAAAATACCATTGTATCATATTTTTGCTTCTTCTTCCTAAGCCAATATGCATGCTAACAGAAGTTGAACACTTTTACTTCAATCAAACCACCTGTCTTTTTATTTTTGCAATTTAGTAGGCGTTACGCTTTTACTTAAGATGAAATTACATAACTAACACACACGGGACAAAAAGAAAAACAAGTCATTTGTGGATAAGGAAGGATTGTTTTCTGTCGCCCTGTCGCTACCGTTTAGCATTTGTCTATTTGGCCTTAAGGTTTGTGTTGCATGACATTGTAGTACACTAGATGCAAGTAAAGTACTAATATAACTGTACTGTAGTAAATGCGCTTGTGTTAGGCATAAAATATTTAAATCCGTGTACACAGTAGTCGTTTTATGAATAATTGTACACAGAGTGCCTAAAGCAGTTCTCAGGAATAATGTTCTTGTCAGTCAGTCTTAACGTAGCTTCACTTTTGCTTCCGCAATGCAAGCTTTTATCTAAAGAATAACTTAAAAATTCAAAAGAAAAGGGACAAATATTATAAGCACATCAGAATATACTTACTTGGTACTCGACTTATAAACGGATAACCTTTTTGTATTTCTTCCTATGGCTTTAAATTGCAAAAGATTGTGATACGTTGAAATTCAGATTTTCAGATAGTATGCATATAAGTAACTGATAGAAATATAAAATATCAGTGCATCAGATTATTCGGGCTCCCTCATGCGTTATATATACCAAGAGCTTAATGCATGCATTTCTTTCGACTTTCAAAGTAGATACGGACAGATAGGCCAATTCTACATTTTACCATCGACCACTCTTTTACATCTTGACACAAAAGGAAATAAACCCATAGGCAAACCATAATTTAAAATCTGACAGCTATCCAAATTCTTCTGTGATGCTTGTGCTGCAGCTATCCCGCCTTATGAAAGTAAACGACCCTTAGCATGGTAGTATGTAGTTTGAGTAGCTATATTATTATAGTCTTTTTCACCAAACGTTTCCCAAACCTTGTTTTCGCTATTGCGGAATGCGGGGAAACTCAACATCAACAGTTTAACAAAGTGTGTTTAGGTAATCGTAGCGATTAATTTTACAGTAATGTTTTCAGGCTGCTGCAACTGACAATATTGACATTAAAGGCAAACATTAATTAATATTCTGCGTCTACTAAGATGTCATAAATACGTAAATGCTTGTGCATGTATAAACGTTCAAACCACATAGGACTAATATAAAAGATTTCATCGTAAAAGCAACAGTTGACAGTCCAAAGAAACTAATTTCATTGTCAAAGGTCAATTCAGTCATAAATTAAGGGAAAGACATATATTTATGTTAACAGAAAATCATGATTGAACTCCCACGCGTTGACTGTACAGAATTTCCCATCCGGTGCTTTTACTTGCAATTTCCGAACCAATTGACCTTTAACATTATAATAAATAAATAAATAAAATAATTGCTTTATACTTAGCGGTTTCAGCTATGCAACTGTGTTACATATGTGCTGTTCTCCCAACCGGAAGTCCCAAGATAATTTAACTATCCCGTACGAGTCCAAAGACTTCACCGAGCCAGATAGTGTACATCAAGGAATTGTCACCTAGATACGATATTAGTGCAGCGCTAGGATTTTCATAGCAAGGGACTGAGTTGTGGATTTAGATTCTGTCTGCCCTCAGGCAAGTCGTTCACCCATCCAACAGAGCTCAGCAGACAACGTAAGCTTAACCATAGCTTCCAGTGGAACGCTTTAGGACATTTGCTACAGGCCCTGCCTAAAACATTAAAATAGTTTCATTCGCATTACATTTCAGATCAAATGTCCGTAGTTTGTATCGACAAAGCCTACCAATTTACTATAGTAGTGGATCATTTTTAGGTCCAATAAATAATAAATATATATAGTATAGTAGTAAAGCACATGCTAGTAAGGTAGGTAATTCATAACGTAAATAAATATAGCAAAATAATTTATAAGTATCCATATGAAACCTCGAATAAATGTTGAAGCATTTTTAAATGTTGTAATTCTTTAATTCCTATAATATGATTATTATTATTATGGATTAAGTAATTTTTAACGTGATACAAATACAAGAATATCAGTGAATTAACTTATCACAATTTATCGCATCTACCTCTGTATATTTACTAATATTATTATATTGTAGGTTACATTCTAACATGATTTTGTATGTTTTTGTATAAATATCCAAGTTAAAGAATAGCAAATCCAGTAATGTATATTTTCTGCTGCTGCAATCGTAATTAAGATTTGGGCTATTTTTATCTGTCCTTCATTTTAGAGGATTTAGAGTGGTGAAAGTATAGTGGTGGCGACAGGGCTTTTTATTATACGATAAACTGTGGTACTATACTCGTGGATTCACAACAACGCAACGTCGTCCTCTTAGGCCAACATAGCATTCCATTTAGCATTTGCACTTAACGACTACATTGGTTGACTTTTAGGTTTCTAGATTAACATTAACAGTGGAAATTATCTTGAGTAAGAATAGGCTGCTGCGTATTCCCCTCTTGTCACTCTGATGCCAAGCAGCTTTCACTCTCTCAGCCTCCTGCACACAATTTCTATTTGAGATAACTTCATTTGCACTTTTACTCGATGTTCAGTTGAGTGGAGCTCACAAACTCCGTTTCTCCACATTCAATTTCTTATCCGACGAAGCTTGTCCTCTTAACTTCGTTCCCTCTCTCCTTCGTCGGTGATAGGAGATACATAATAGTCGTCTCGTCTCGGTTCTCCTCGATTAAGACTTGAATTGAGTTGAATTGAGCCGAGTCAAATGATATTTTAATTCCATCCACCCCATTGCAGCTTTTATCACTCAATTCTCAGTTTATTTCTTTCTCTCTACCTTCCTCTCTTAATTGACTTCATTCTCTTCCCATTCAACTCTGAGGAGACTCTTCATTGCACAACAACCTCCGTGTTTCCTGCTCTGTCTACCAATATTTGTCCACGCCCCGTGCATCTTCCTCATTAAATCCTCGCTCCAACGTCCTATAAAATAAATGAAAGCACGTACGTTTTGTACCGTAGTGGATTGTGACAGGTACCTACTCATTTGTCTCTCTATCATTTCCACTACTATCCTACTACCAATATTCTTGCATTACAGATAAATGGTCAGACAAAAACCAACCGTCTCCTACTTTCCTTTCCAACTTGGTCGTATATATTAAGATAAGAGCTAAAGCAAACAATCAAAAGCTGATATAGCTACTCACTTAATTGCTACAATGTCACAAAGACCCATTGAAAGGGAAAAACAAACTTGACTAATAATGCTGGTAGGTATTATATAAAAAGTTTAAAAGTTAGTATATTTTTATTGTTGTAAAAGGAATTGCAATTCTTCCATCACTCCAGAGATCCGTTGTATTTAGAAAATCATGCATTATGTACTCAAAATTGTTAGGCTGCTCCTGTTTACGCAAATCGTACAACACGTCTTTGGCCATTTACTTAGCTACAAGGCAAAATTTGGAAATTTCCTGTTTTCGCACAAGTTTCCATTTTCCATGCTTTTATTCCATTATGCTACTCTATCTAAGTACCACGTACCAATTTTGCTCCTTTCCGTTCATCTTATTCGATCAGTTTTAAAGTAAACTTGAGATTTCAGGAATGGTACCTACTACATAGGCAGCTTATGACTTATGACATGTAACATGTAGTTGTACATTCTTCGATGTGAACATATCCTCTGGTTTATTACATGGACTGTCAATCTGCATGGATCATAATATTCTATTCGTTCGTGCATCCTAAAAAATAAAATTGAATCACATAAAATAGGCAATTAATAGCATCCAACTGACATTTCGCTGAATATTTCTATGGCTCAAATAGTAGCGTCCTGAAAAAAAGTTCCATGACATGTTTTTGTATTTGTGATTTTTAGTTACTAATTGCTTGTAGTTGTGGTAAGTAAGAAGCTCTATCAAAAAATTCCAAAGCCCATGTGACACAGCACAGCTAACTGTTACATCCTGATAGTGGTGTTAAAGCAGTGCATGCAAACAAAAGTTAAACCTGTGTTTAAACTTATGTTTGTTGGATCCATGTTGGATCTGATGAAGTGAATACGAGTGCAATAATAATTGCAATATAATAATGGAGGGATCCAGTAGATTTATTGGGTAAAGTTCATTCATGAGTGCGTACAAATGATTTTGAACTATGTGTCGGCCAGTCGGCCGGTCGGTGTGCAGGATGGAGTTGGAAAAGTGCTTATGAAATAATATACGGGTGCGGAATGTTTGATGTGCGGTATAAATGTAGAAGGAAAATAGTGTGGAGGAAAGAATCGGGTATTATGGTGAGTGGAGTTAGTGGAGTTAGGAGTGTGGCGTGGAAATATTTATTGGAGGTGGAGTGTTGTCGGTAGGTAGCTGAGTGATGATGTGGACTGTTATGTAATGCAATGCAAAACACTGATATCTATTTGCCGGTTGTTTGTCTGTACAGGATGATATAGGAGTGAGCGGGGTGATCGGCTCCGCCGTGTTCAACATCATGTTTGTAATCAGCATTTGCGCTTTACTCACTCCGACCGTCCTCTACTTGAACTGGTGGCCTATGGTCAGAGACTGCTTCTTCTACATGATTAGCATCCTTGCTCTTCTCGGAACCATTTATGACGAGGAAATCGAATGGTACGCAAACTATTTAATACACCCTTCCCCATAAATAACTACCTACCCAATCTAACGTCCACCTAGCAGGGCAGCCCGGCCGAACTCCGAACCGACCCATTACATTACCACTTACTTCTACCTCTCCCGCAACCATCCCGCATCACTGCAATTACCCGATATTCACTATCACTTACCCACCCGCCAATATATTCCCTACACACCATTCCTTTACGATGACATAATAATATTACTCCTCTGCCCCCCGGAGCCCACAGTCCCGTAATTAAGATTCATTTGATAGCATAATTAAAACATAAATGAACTTCCTCTAAATATTATTAGTGTTCATAGGTAGCGTAGCTAATGGTAAACATTGAACGAGAGGAGGCAATCAAATATTTAATTACCTACCACCCTTCAAAGTCACATTTGGTTTACTTTAACACACATCATTTGGCAAATAGTTCATAAACATGCATTAGCTAACTTCTATTAGGTATGTAGAGGGGTAGCAGAGAAGACAAGAATTTTCTAGTTGAAAGCAAGTTTTTATCACGACAAAACAATGAACAAATTAAAATGTATGAAATATATTTCCCTTTGTCATTCTTTAGTGAGCTCACTGAGCTCTGCAATTCATCACTTTATAACAATCCTAGATTCTTAATTAAGACAAAAAGCACACACTAACTTTTTAATTATTATTACTCAGTTATTATATTACGCATGTGTGCTAGTAAAACTTAAACAAAAGCTGAATTAAGTAAAGAAAGGAAGTTTTGATTAATTATCTCAGGTTTTGTTCGGAAACTTATTTTTGTTGACTACATACTCCCAATTTAATTGCTCCACCAACAAGAAATATTTCTTATTTGCTCTAACTGTTATGCAAAATTCAACAGAGAACTCTATTAAGTATGTACAAAAGAGCTTTAGCATATGTTCTCTTTATCGAATTCCAATCCAAATACTGAGTTCAATAAATTGTTTTTCTCGTCTCCGTTTTCAGTAATAAAACAATTTTTTGTTGAACCGGTTTACTTATGTAAAGGATTCGACAAAAAGTTAACTTCCACGGAAATAACTGATTGTTCAACATCTTCATGATAATTGTTGTTACATAATAAAATATTATATTCCTAATGCCACTTCTATAATTGGAGTTGTTAATTACGATTGAATTTTAAATCTGAATCTTTAGGATTTGTAACGAAAGACTTCCAGCTCTGTTTAGGCAGTAAATATTTGCTGAATAACAGTGTGAGAGGTTATGGGGGACCCTGTACATAAGTGGAATTGATTGTGCATAGGTTTATATGTAGTTACTTAAGTCAGAGAGACGGAAGACCCAAGGAAGACTCGTTTCATAAAGAAAAGTCAGAGAAATCATGATTAAATATTTGCTCTTTGATCCCTGAAGCTATTGAATCTTGGTGCACAGAGGAGAAAGTGAAATTAAAACTGGTCCAAATGAAGTTTGGCCTGGTTGTTGGTATTTGCATAAATGAAACGTATAATATTTAAGGAGCAGAGGAGGTTGCAAAGTTTCAAAGTAATTAATTGTTACCTCCACATATTTATCCTAGGCCTATCATTGAGAACAGAACTTTGCGTAATGATTTCTCTAAATAGTAATAGGACGAAGCAGAGCAATAGAAAAAGACAATAGCACATCGTCGTAGTCTTGATTTCTTCCTTGCCTAAGAAACTTGCAATTATTTCGATTTCACATGAGCTGCGTATTGTGGCGTATAGTACAGCTTACGGCATTCCTAGTGTCTAGCCTTGGCAGGTAGCTAGCTATAAATGGGCATTTTAATATGAAAGACAATGTGGGACCCGTAGGGGGAAGCAGAGCTATTGAATAGGAGCCTTGTCAGAGAGCACAACATGTAATCATTTTAATATGTAAAATGTGTAGTTAGAATACACGTTGGACAATAAGGGAAATCAAATAATCTCCGTCAGTTTGGGTGGTGGTGGCATGAATAATGGGGAGTACCTGTTCTTGGTTTGGAGTTGGAGGAGCAAAGAAAGTTGGAGTCGCTCGACGCACCATTACACAATAGCTATGCATTCTATTCTTACTTTGACGCACAATGCTTTTAGTGAAGTTAATGGCTTTGCTTTCAACTGCATTGACTTGGGAGCCGTTCTATGGCCGTGGAGTCAGTCAGGGAGTTTGGCTTGGGTCAAATGAAGCCAAAGCCAGGTCGTTAATATGATTGAATATTCGGGTTTTGGTTTGTGGGAGGGGAAGTGTATAAGAGACAAGTTTTGCCAAGTGAACTCATGCCATGTACTTTCAGGTACGAGTCAATAATTCTCCTGCTCCTCTACTGTGTCTATATCTACGTCATGTACATCAATGAAATCCTCGAAGCCTGGGCCCACACCTTGCCCATCAAATTCCCCGTCCACACAATTGTGGAAGACGAAAAATCTCATTTGGTCACTTACAAACAAGTTCCTGGTGGTGGTGCCACCGGCACTACCGTCACCACCGAAAATCAAAATCAGAACGCCGAAGGATACATCCAAGACCCGGCACTCGCCGCCTATGGACAACAACAAACTGACTACTCCGGAATCGGTAAGCTTAACCTCAATACATTTTTTCATTATCCCGTGCCCTTGTCTATGTCTACTCCAGCGTTTGTCTTCGGGATACATTCCCACTATTCCACTAAATACTTAGACCTATGTACACTATATACGCTCTCGACTGACTGGCTCTTGTGACTGCAACTGAAGAGAACGCCATTCTTTAGCCTAGAGTTTCCTTTTCTACTACAAAGGCCCAGTTCAATCAAAGTGGCTAAATTCACCTCCTTCCTTATGTACACATCTGCCCAGACAGTTCTTGTCCATGCCACAATCCGCTTCTCCCACCGCTATTTACATTCCTCTTTGAAATTCAATTGTTTTCTGAATTTCAAACCAAATAGCAAATACCAATACTAACCTGGATCCTCTTTCCAAGTCCTCGTTTCTCTCTCCTAAATACCTCACAGTATCTTCATTTCATTTCTACACACCGTAAAATTTCTATTTCAAAGCAATATATTAAGGAATTTGAAACTTGGGTTTAGGTGGATGCAAATACCAGACATATCTGTAGTTCAAAAGCTAAATATTCATAACTTAATGTGAAATTAAGATTTGTAGATAATTGAGCATAATGAGAATGTTACATTATTATTTATTAATTATTGACTGACTGTACTGATACTGATAAGTATCTTATATTGAAAGACAGGAAAACAGGAATGATGTAAATAATTTAATTGGAATATTAATAAAATAGCCAAAATATCTTAGAAAATATAAAATTAATTACAACTGAGATTGTTATAGTATCATATTGATATTCCTGTTGCATATTGTACATATAAATAAGCAAAGGAAATATCTAAGGTATTATTCAAAACCAAAGTAGGGAGAACGTTCAGTCTGTGCATACTTTGAATGTAGCATACATTTGCGATCCTAGTAAGCCTGAATTTCCATGATTTATGTTACTAATGTTATACAAATAGGTAAATTCTATTTATGTAGCTGACATGCATTTTGTATAAGGTTTAACCGTGGCTGCCTTTATTTACATATAGTGTGTGCACATAAATATGTAAACGGAAAATGTATGTCGGATGAAGAGATAAAATAAATAATGGATATGAACCTGGTATGACAGTCTGTTGGATACGAAAACGAAAGACTGTCGTCGTGCGTAAAGGCGAAATTTTGAGACGCTTCTATTTATCCCAATACGCTTTGTCATGAACTACGTTTCCGTTTCCATTCCGCACTAGGTGCTCTCTACTCGAGTAGAGTTACTTTTAGTCTGCATAAAGCCGAGTGCCAAGTTTACATCTCTAGAGCTGAATTCAATTACGTTGCATGACGGTGAGACTAGAGAAAGTTCTCATTCAATTAAATGATCCGCTTAATTCCAACAATTTGAAAACGGATTCCGGATTATGTTGCAAAAAGAAATCACAGAAAATATAATAGAACGACCAAAACGTTTTTAGAGTTTGGGGCTTAGTGTCCTCCTTCAATAGATTTAAAGCCATCAAAGTAACTTCGTTTGCATACGCCCTCCTTACAGCTACAATTCACAACAGTTAAAATATTTTCTGCCGAAAATTGTACGCGCTTTTTATATCTCATTTTCCTGTACAATTTATCTTATATCCTCAATTCAAAAAATTAAGGAAGTATGCAAATATCAACTTTCATTCATGTTTTAGCCCACAAAGGATTAATTATGATACAGAAAAGGAACTTTCACTGCAAACCCGAAAGATTTGAAAGAGATGCGACGTATTCTGATAGTAGTACTCAGCCCGTGGATTGTCTCAGATTTTGTCTCAGATCAATCTTCGTCTCTTAACCAATAAATGAGCTTTGCAATGGGCAAGGAAAACTTTTCGCAAGGATAACTGGGTGGTTTTTCATGTTTTTGGGACACGTCGGGTCTGTTTTTTCCTGTGTATGCTCCAAATATGAATACCTACTCGCTAATAAATTATAATACATACAGTTATACTTGTAAATGTATAACATTGTCTTAAAAATTGAAGCATGTACCATTGCCATAACACTTATACAGTCGAAACCACGTACAAGGAAACCGGATATAAGGAAATTCCGTTTCTAGCTCTTTTCAACGAATGCATTTCAACGAAATACATTACCACGACAACAATACAACGAAATTTTTTTCAACGAATGACATTTTCAACGAAAAGCATTTCAACGAAAAGCATTTCAACGAGCTTGGTTACTCATTCTGATGCTGAGAAGGGAATTTATTTGGAGGAATATTGATTGGATGTAAGGCAAATAGAAATGCTTATTTAGTGGAGATTAGATGGAGAAAGCTAGGCAGGGCGTATGTGTAGTGTGCAGAGTCAATATTTAGTGGGGACGAGAGAAGAACAATAGTAGCAATAAATAGGAGTGGATGAGTGCGGGTACTGTGTGTGTGTGTGTGTGGCTTGGGTTGACGTTGACTAGTATTAAGTACCTGGTATTAAGACTACGGGCTAGAAACTACGAGTATCAGATCACTTTTAGAGAGTGTGAAACAAAATTTATAGATAGCTAGCTAAATAGGTGGAGTGGAGACGGAGAGATGAGGCTATAGTACCCGGAGATGGAATAACGGAGAGTAAATAAGTAGACAGACGTGCTACTGCTAGGCGAGGTGGCTAGGCATGCATGTGCCAAGTAGAGAGAGAGAGGCACTCGACTCTGACATGACTAACAATACAATAATAGTGCAAAATACCAAACAGGCGAGATGTGAATTGGATTTTTCGTCTCATGCCTATGACATGCATAGCTCTGTTCCATAATATTACTTAACTTAAACGTAGTCGTCCGACTCCATAAATATAGGATTTTATTTGGATGGAGGAGGTGCATTCATAGTGGACTCACTACTCCTACTGCCTGTTAGCGAGTGCGTTTATATCGTTAAGGCCAAATGATATCTGCTATAGATTTGGAGTTGGGAGGAGTATGGCCGTTATATTATACATAGGGATTGGAGATGGAAGGAAGTGCCTATGCGTTTAGTATGTGATGCGAGTCCTTTGAACAGATTGCCTATGTGAGCATTTCCTAGATTGCCATCCGTTATCTCTGTAGACATGTATACATATACATGGGCACGTATACAGGAGGAGGAAGCGTCGAGTCGACAGAATGGAAGAATAGGAACTAACTTTCTCCCAGCAGCTCACTCACTCAGACTCAGTCAGCCTGTATATCCGCAATATTCCGTAATAGAGTAAGGAGTTTCAAGTGGTGGATGGTGGCTGGAGAAGAGTGAGAGAGGGAAATGCGAGGAACAACATCACACAGAGACAGAGCAGAGCAGAGGAAACGACATGGGCCGAGGCTTGCACGACGTGCGGAGTAGTAGTGCATGGGATTCCAGAGCTGGAGATTGAGAAAGCGAGCGAGGGAGTGGAGAGAGCGGAGAGAGCGGAGAGAGGCGAGGCAGGGAGAGCGAGAGATGCTATTTAGTGTTTAGGAGGAAAGTCTGCTTTCTCTTCATAAGTTGCTGCGCTAAGCTGGCTCTGTACACATGAAAGTCTCCTTTCCTCCGATTATGTAGTTCAGCTCTCCGCTCCCGACGACCAACTTGCTTTCCTTTTACTTTCTTCCTTTCTTTCGTTCTTCCTTTCCTCCCTCGCTCCACTCTCTATCTCTCCTTACATCTAGCTAGCTCCTTTATTTATTCCCCTTCCTTTGATTTCTTTCCTTCACATCAAATATTTCTTTATTACGTACACTCGCCCCCATCCAGCATCTTCACAGCAGTCCGAATCAACCTGACTCACTGACTCACTCTTTCAACTCATCCCACATTCAAACTCATTCCTACATCCTTCTCTTTGTTTTTTATTTATTGCATCCCGAGGATCACAGAAGAAATCGTTTTGTTCTTATGTCATGTTTCCTTGGACAGCTCCTCAACCTCCAAATACTCTTCGCCCTCCTTTATTAGTCCCAACGACTTAAATAAACGTCCAGCGACATGGACTCTGTCAAAAACATCAACTCACTTCACTCCACTGCATTTCTCTCTCTCTTTTCTTCACACACACACACAACGCCCGTCGCCTCGTGTCTCTCAGTGTTTCCGACTTTGTTCTGCTTTGTTTCGTTCCAACTCATTTCCAACCATTTCACTACCTACCTCGACTATCAATACTTACATCTTAGCCCTCTTCAACTCTGAATATCATACATCACCAATTCCCGTTCCCAGCAACTCCTTCCACCTCAACTGCCCTTTTCCTAATAAACTCTTCATTTCTCCCGTATAAATTATTCTAATGGCAGGTCAGCCAAACACAAGGTCCGTCTTTTTCTATTTATACTTTTACCAGGTTCAACTAGGTTACCAGGTACGTACACTCACCCTATTTAACTCTCTACTGCACTATTTCATTGCATGTCTTTTATTTTTAGTCTCGTACTTTACTTAGACTCAACTCAGACTTCTTTACTGACCGGGCCACAGACTTGGCAACCCTATTTATTATTCAGGAACGTTTACAACTAAACGTTATTTTACTTGATTGATACATACCACCTAAGTCAAAAGACTTTAACATTTCCTACCACTTAATATTGGCGGCTAATCTAACGCACCCAACCTTAAAAACCATGTTCATCTCTTTTATAAGAAGTTAATAGGAAATTCCTTTCCTGAACTTTCTTTCATAAGACGTTTCTTTTCTGAACACATAGCAATATACAAGGTTAGCCACAGTATTGAATTATTTATGCCGTTAAAAATCTTAAAATTTAAAACAATTATTATTCAAAAAAAGTTTTTACATAGTAGGTACATGCGATTTTTTATGAACCCAATAATACAGATGGATATTTACTTGTATAGTTGCAAAAGTATGATTCATTTTTAGAGAACTTGTTATATGCACTTTAGTTTCTAGTCTAAAGGAGTTGCATTAATTGCTTCGGACATGTTAAAACAGAAAATAAACATGCATAAATAATATTGATAAGATCATATTTCTCGAGTCTTTGCAGGATCAAACCAATTAAATGCTCAACTTCACACACTACTGGGTTCTTAGACAAATTATTTATGCACATTTATTTTCTGTATAGTTATAACCACTCTAAAGCAACTCCTTTGGATTAAAAGCCCACAAAATTGCATATATAAAACATTCTCTAAAAATGAATCATACTTTTGCAATTACAAGTAAATATCCATTTATATTGGGTCCATATAAAATCGAATGTACTACTATCTACTAATAGCATTTTGTTTGGGTAATAACATGACTGTTTCTAGGTTCTTTAAAGGTATAAAACTTCAATACTGTTGCTAACCATTTGTATTGCTACGGTGTTCTGTAAAGAAACCTCCTATTAATATTAGATCCTATAAATATGAAAATTTTCTCAACAAACTGAAAATATTAGAAAGTGTACCTATAATTCTATACTATCAAGGCAAGAAATCATCGAAATGAAATTCAAATTAAGCTCCGTCTTTACGGAACAATACATTAATAATTTAATATTTCATTATAGTTAGAAAGATATCTTACATGTATAATGTGCAGGGAAGTTGGTCACATAAGATATTACATTTAGGGTACTCATTTTCTATGTCTTATCGAGCTTATGTATAAGACATCTTACCGCGTAAGGCTGAAATATGAACATGACTGAGCGCCCCATTTTCAGTTTTCGAATGTACAGAGTACACAAACATAATTTGTTGATCTA